>JAZKJV010010302.1:0-151007 GCA_037367405.1 Ottelia alismoides | reverse complement strand
TAAACACCCTCCCACTCGCGGCAACGCCTTCCCCGAAACCCCTCCACCGTCCCCCGATACCATCGCCAAACCCCTCCTCGCAAGCCCCCTCCGCGATTTCGACATCCCCGCCTGCAACCCTCATTCTCGCGCTTCCCCTATCCCCCACCGTACCCCCAGAAACCTCACCCGTCGCTACCCTCACCACCCCCGCCAGCCTCCCAGTCCGTTACCTCCGAGCTCCCAGGCCAACCACGACCCCCTCACCTCTCGCCCCGTGCCCACGCGCCACCACACCAATGGTGGTAGCCAACGCTCGAACCCCGGAGGCAGGAGCCTACTCCGTCCACCGTTGACCGCTCAAAGCCGCCGCCGATGCTGCTTGACGATGAGGGAAACCCTAACAACGGCCGCCCCTTCAAAAGGAGTCGGATCCCTTAAAGTTAGGGATATGACTTATGCTATGAATTCAATTTAATTGAAGGGGTACGAAAAATGAAACCAACCCCCCTGTTGCAGAAATATTTAAAGAGGAGTGCTGAAAAGAGGAAATCTGGGAACCCTCCTTATCCTATTAGGATTAGGATAAGGGGTTTCACCTATTTAAAGGTCCCATGGCTTAACTCCCTGGACACATCTCCTCCCCTACTTTCCTTGTGCTATTGCTTTGCTATGGACTCTCCACGGGCCAAGTTGATCGTCATGAAGATGCCTCATCAGTTCTTCGAGCACCACGTCAACGGGATGAAATCCGGATGGATGCCCGCCTATGCGCCTGCTCTTCCACCCCGAAGCCCACGTCGCCAACGCCTGCGTCGCACATGTATGGATCCCGCCATTTGCACCGCACCAATTCTTCCATGGGATGACAGAGAACGCGGATTCGAAAGTATCAGCCTCTAAGCCTGCAGATCCAACAATTCGTCGGGAGACGAATTTTTAAAGCGGAGGAGAGTTGCGCAGCGCGGAACAGAAATATAGGGCCGCATATTTATTTAATTTTACCCGTTAATTTTATTTACGTTTATTTGAGTTGTCGTAATTTTAATTAAATAAATGGGATCGCCTGTGATCTCGATTAGTTAGAAATTTGAATTTCAAATTAGTCAGTTAGTCGGTTAGAGTCTATTTAGGATAATTAGTTTTTCTATTTTTGTATTCTCATTCCTCCTATATAAAGGGATGATAGACTAGTTATTTAGACAGTTCGGTATTTTATAAAATTGAGATTTATCTCCCTCTCTCTAATTTCTCTCCCTACCTGCGTGATCTTCACGTTCCTCCTCCCCTAATCCCTCGTGTTCCCGACGAGCATTCTTCTTCTCAATCCCTCCATTTTCTCCACCAAAAAAACCACCATCAAAATTTTTATTTTTATTTTCGTCGACTCCCAAAAATCCGATTTGCATCAACTTCTAAAATAGAAGAAATCTTCCTTTAGGTCTAAACGTAAACAAAATCACGAAATACATGAATAGAGAGAGGTGATCTTACATTTTTAATGGTAGATCCATGTAGAGGATGAAGGGGGAAAGCTCCTCTCCAAAAATGGTGGCGATTTGCCACCTTCGCGATGCTCTGATGGAGCTACAAGGAGCTTGGGAGGTGGGAGATGGTGGGTGGTGGCTAGGGTTTGCAAATGATAGGAGAGAACGTTCCAAGGGATCTTTTTATATCCCTAAACTCATATTTGTGCATATCTCTTAGGTGGATTTTGCTAAAATCATGTATAACCACTTAAGAGTTGATGCATCTTCACTAAAATGATCATATCCCATTCATCTGATGTTTGATTTGCAAAATTTCAGATGCGTTGGAATCCTGACGACGATACGCATCCAATAAACTATCTTATTATACAATCGTATCAAAATTGATTTTTTCATAAATTTTTAAATGGAATGCAACTATTTGATCATCATCAACTTGACCAAGTTGCGGGGCTAAAACCTGGGGTTTCACATCATAATAATTTTAAAATAAGTCTCGTCCTCGAGACTTCGGGGAATAGTAGGGGTTGTGGTCACTATCGGTTCATACCATTTGTTATATCCATCTGCGGTATCATATCAAATATCCATTATATTGTGTAGGACACACGTTTATTACGATTCGAAATAGACAGTCTACAAACCCTATAGTCATTACTTTTGAAAATTTAAAAATCCTAACATGCATCTTTCTTAGCTCGGAGGCGATAACAATCATAAAAGAACGCTTCCTATTTCTTCAAGAGATGTACCCACATCCGCACTCCACTTATCACGAGAGTGATAACAATCTTAATAGAACCTTTGTCATCATGGTCGATGATAACAACCTTAAAAGATTATAGTTAGCACCTTCGATGATAACAACCTTAAAATATTTCCATTATTACTCAGGAAGATGCATCTATATTCGATTTCTGCTTATCACAATAGTGATAACAATCTTAATAGGACATTTTTATCGCGATCATTGAGAATAACTTTAAAAGGGTAGCCATCACTTAATGATTAGAAAATTTAAAATTAAAGTTATCACCTTCAATTATAACAACAAAAGAAATGGTGTTATCGTAGCCAACGATAATAATCTTAAAAAGAATCAAGCCATCTCTTTCAGTCCTTACGCTTATTTTACAAACTAGTGTAGACTACTTAATTTTTTTAGGAGGCTCAGTGTAGACTACTTAATGTGAGTCTCTATATCACATCACTAAGGTTTGACACTTATCAATCTTTGGACTCATTTCAATTATCATCCTTTTTTTTAAAAGTACTAAGACATTTGCATCATCACAATTTTAACCATCAGAAGCATAGTCTATACATCAATACTTTTTTTATAGGCATACTCTGCACTATCAAGCAATACACAAAGAACATCTTTCATGATCATGCAAATAAACACATTGTCTAACAAGATTTTTCAGTTAGAAAACTAAGAACATTTACTAGTCTTTATTGTTGTGAAAAAAACTAAAACATATTATTCCTTGAGCCCTAAGCTCTCTTATATAGGGAGAGACCTATGGGAAAATTAAATAGAGTAGACCGAAGAGCAGGAAAAATATGTAAAGAGGGTATAGAAATATAGAAAATATCTCGACACTTCCCCTCAAGATGGAGCATAGATATCTATCATACTCAGCTTGGATGAACACTTTTGGAAGGACCCTCTAAGTAGAGCTTTGGTGAAGATGTCTGTCGTCTGGTCACTTGAACTTACATGAGATGTAGAGATAAAGCCCTTCTGAATCGTGTCACATATATAATGACAATCAACCTCAATATGCTTTGTCCTCTCATGAAATGCAGGATTATTAGCAATGAGTAGTGCATCCTGATTGTCGCATTCCAACGACATTTCTATATGTAAGTCTGTTAGGATTGCTCGAACCCACATCATTTCTGTACATGGCTTGTGCCATCGCTCGATACTCAGATTCAACACTAGATCTTTTTTTAAATAAGAAAACGGGGGAGCCTTCCCAAGGCGGGAGTCACCACACCAAAGTATTCATTAATTATCAAAAAGATACAACAGATGGATAACTGGAAATTGTACAGAGCATATTACAATGCGCAAGTACATTTTCAAAGTAAAACCGCTGCCCCTTGAAAATGGTATCATTCCTGCCAAGCCAATAGCCCAGAGCGTGGCAAAGGGCTTGGAGACATCACCTGATGACCCAAGACCTACCGCCCAAATAGATCTCCAAAATTGCTCCGCATTTCATGACTGAACCCATGGGGTCCCCAAAGAATCCCACACATTGTCGAAGACCTACATCCAAAGAAAATGTGGTCCGCATCTTCGACGCCGTCCTCGCATCTCTCAAACTTCAAATCCGTCACACCCAGCAGTCTGCCTCTTCTCACCTTGTCACAAAGGCGGTCTCTCCTTAGACACCAAAGAAAGACCTTAACCCGAGTAGGGATCTTAGCCGCCCAAATCACCTTCACGTCAGCACAAAGGTCTTCGTCGCGCTCCGCCATACCACTACTCAACTTCCGATAATCAAGCTTTACTGAGAACTTACCATCTGCCCACTCAAAATGATCTGGGCCGCCCGACATCTCCCCGACAGGGGGAATCTTCGACAGTAACCGCAAGAAATCCTCCAACCTCTGATCAGAGAGAACCGCACGGAACCTCGGCGCCTACGACCCAGAGTCGGCCGCCTCCGCCACCCGAGCCCCCTTGTCAACGGCTAACGCCATCAACCTAGGAAAGCGGTAGGCCAGCGCTCCCTCCCCCGTCCAATCATCCTGCCAAAATCGGAAACGTAGACCATTCCCCAACTGCGGCCGAAGGAAAGGCCTGAGTCCAGGAATCACGGCATGGATCCCACTCCACAAGAAAGACTCATGGCGCTTCCTCAATGCAACCAACACCCCAGTGACACCATAGATCTCTCTCAGCAACCGCAAAACCGGCGAGTCGGATGGACCCCAAATGCGCAACCACCCATTTGGATAACAAGGCTTTGTTCATCGATTCCACATCCCTGATACCAAGGCCCCCTCCGACACCGGTACAACAATATCCTTCCAAGCCACCAGGTGCAACCCCCTCGATGTCTGCCTCCCATCTGACCAGAAGAAAGATCTCATCAAAGGCTCCACCTTCCTTTTAACACCAACATGCATCAATCTCACCGAGAAGAAAAAAAATCGGAATGGCGGAGAGAACGTGCTTTAGCTATGTAATCTTCCCACCCTTTGACAGAGTGGTAGCCTTCCACCCTTCCAACCGCTACTCCATTCTCCGAAGAACACAGTCCCAATCAGACTTCCTCAGCCTGCCATCAACCAAAGGCAACCCCAGATAGGTTATTGGTAATCTCCCCAGAGGGCAACCCGCCCACGCCGCTAACCTGTTACTCTCCTCGCCATCCATCCCCAATGGAACCAGGACCGACTTTTGCCTGCTAATCTACAAACCGATAGGCATCCAAACAAATCAACCAAAATAGCCGCATTGCAGTTCTCTCCTCCGTCCCCCCCAGGAAGCTCAGCATGTCGTCCGCATACTGCAACACCGGAACGGAGATGTCTCCCATCCTGAAACCCTCGCACCAACTCTCTTGAACTGCCCGCTGAAACAAAACCGCAAGACAATCCGCAACCAACACAAAAAGCAAAGGATCTAGGGGGCATCCTTGACGCACCCCCTCTGCGGTTGGAACCAGCCCCCCTCCGGTCTCCCATTGACCAACACAGAGCAGGAGCTAGTGGTGACGCATCTCTTAACCCAATCAATCCATTCTTCCGGAAATCCCCCTTTCTGCATCGCTGTCCACAAGAATCTCCAACTGACACAATCGTGGGCCTTGGCGTAATCAATCTTCCAAACCACCCCTTTCTTAGAAGACCTCTTCCACTCATGGAAGGCCGTATCGATATCGATATCGTTTCGGTATCGTATCGATACGATATTTCGACGATATATCGACCATATATCGCCGAAATATCGCCCATATCGACGAGCCTTTGTGAAGAAAATGCCTGGAAATCGGGATATATCGTCATATCGGTGCCCATATCGGTCCCATGTCGATATCGATATATCGACGATATATCGCCGATATATCACGATATTTCCTTCCATGCTTCCACTCACGACAGATCTCCGAAGCGGTCACGATTCCATCTGCCATATACCGTCCAGGAATGAACGTAGATTGTGCCGGTAAGACCATAGAGGACAAGACAGCTCTAAGTCTGCTCGCCAACACCTTAGCGACAATGAGATGATAGAAATCGGCCTGTAGTCCCCAAACCCTACCGGGGTCTCTTTCTTCGGCAGCAAAAATATCAACTCCCTGTTAACTTTCTCAAAACCCCTGTTGCCACCCCTGAATTCAGTCAGAACCTTCAAAATGTCATCCTTCAGCACATCCCATAACTCCCGGTAAAAGGATATAGAGAAGCCATCCGGGCCAGGAGCCCCGTCCGCATTCAGATCCCAAACCGCTCTGCGTACCTCCTCCGTAAAAACAGCCACTAAGGAGTCAGTCTGGGTCCCACTCAAAGACCCCGCACCCCTGCCCGTCCATCCCCAACCATTATCCTCCGCCACTCTCCTCGAAGCCCTCACAAAGTGCTCCCGCAAGGCGACACCAATGTTCCTTTCGCCCGACACCCTTTGGCCCGCCACCTCTACCTCATGCAAGAAACTTCTTCTCCTCCTTCCAGATGCCACGGAATGGAAGAGATGCGTGTTCACGTCTCCTTCTCTTAGCCACTTCTACCTCAATCTCTGTCGCCAATGAACCTCCTCTTTCCTGTCCTCCTGAAACACCGCCTCAAACAACACTGCCCTCTCCTCCACCTCCTCCGGAGTCAAACCTCGGTCATCGTCCAGCCCATCTAACCTGCAAATCCCAGCCTCTGCCTCTGTCCTGACGGCCTGCCGCCTCCTGGCGACATCCTTCCCAAATGTCAACAGCAATCGCCTTAGGGAATCAAGTTTGGCCGCGAATCGCGACACCGTCGAACCTGTGACCACAGAAGCACGCCAATGATCCGTCACTAGTTCCCGGAAGCCCTCCTCCAACAACCACTCTTCTCAAAACGAAAAGAGAACCGAGCCAAACGTTCCTCCCCAGAAAATCAAAGAACAAGAGTGTGATCCGAGAGTGTCCTCGGAAGAGCCCAAGCCCTCGCCAGCGGGAAAGCCTCACCCACCTCAACCGACATCATGAACATGTTAAGTCCGGACCTCGATCTCGAATTCCTCCAAGTGTACTTGCAGCCGACCGCATCAACAACTGACAAACCCAGAGAGCGAACCACCTGCCTAATATCAACAGATCCAAGATCAGAACCACCTCCCCCCTGGCCTGTTGTCCTGGAACAACGTGACATTCAAGTCACCACCGATGATCCAAACATCATCACCAACCTCAGTCACAACACTCGCCAAGTCCGCAGCCAAGCTACCATCCTCTCGTCGACACGGGCCATAGACATTAGTGACGTACAAACAAATCCCATCCGCTCTCCGTAGTAGCCTTACGGCCCTTACCGACAAGGTGAACAAGGAGACGGAAGTCCCCAGCAAATCAAACGAATCGAACCGCCAACCGGATAGAAGCCCCCTCGAAGCACCTGCTGTCTCTTTCTCAGCCACCGCGAAAACCTCCCCCCTACTCATCTCCCACCGCACCTGATCGTCTAGAGCTTGCACCTTTGTCTCCTGAAGCAAGAAGATATCTGCCCCAGCCTCTCTCACCAGATTCTGCACCCCGAGCCTTTTTTCGGGCCAGCCCAGGCCCCTCACGTTCAATGATAGCACCTTCATTTAAGCTTCGGAGCGATCATCTTCCTCGGGGGAATAACCCCCAAGCGCCTCGCAATATCCCTGTCGAGAACAACAAACCGGTTCTGCACGACCAACGGGCTGGTCGCCCCCAGCCTCACAACCTCTTTACCCACCCCCGAAGCCAAAGAGGCCCTCAACAAAGCCCTTGCCAACTTCTCTGCCCTCCTCCGCCCCCTCCCCCCCTCTCATACGCCAAACCGAAACGCCGCTGCAGCGGCTTCACCCCTTCTAGAATCGACAGCCCAAACCCCGCGCCCTCATCCACACCGGCGGTTCCCAAGCCCAAAGGCAAAGACCCACCCGCCACCCCCAAACCAGCTGGATCGGTCCCACCCCCAGCCGAGCCCCCCGCCACACTTCAGACCCCGACGCGGCCTCCTCCCCTCCCTGCAGGCCCACCCCGCCCCCGCTCAGAAAGCAACACCACCGATACCTCCTGCCGCGAATCGATCGCAGCTTCCCCCTCTTACAGCAACCGGACTGAGCAAGGCCCACCACTCCTCGGGCCGAAACCCCAACCTCTTCCTCCACCTCCCCAAGAACCGAAGCGACGGAACCGAACCGGCCACCCGGGCAGTGTCCTGCCCCTTCGAGCTGCGACTGAGCAGGATCCGATCCGACAGAATACAAAACCAGTGGAGCGCCACCAGGCCGGGCCCCACCATCCCCCAAAGCATCACCAGTGCCATCCGCAAGGCGCCAAGGCAGAGGAACCGCTGCCACTCTCGGAAGACCCACCGCCAAAAAGGCGCCGAACCGAATCGCCTCCCTCGGGGAGCACGCCACGCTCGCATGCCGCCCCCCTCGCACTAGCCCGCACCACCTCCGGGATCCGAACCCCTTCCTTCGGGAGCCGAGCCTCCTCCTCTGCGGGCTGAACAACAGATCGCTGCCTCGGCCCTCCACCTTCCGACGAAACCTCATCCAAGACGACCCCTCTTCTGCGACACCCAGCCTCCTGACAAGCCGCTCAAACATCCGCGACCACCAGCTCAAGAAGCAGCCGCCTACCATCAAGCCGAACCTCCCACCAACCCATCTTCTCAGCCCCAACCGGCCTCACCCGAAGCATGACCTCCAATGGCTGACCGGGCTGACAACCCGAACTCTTGACGGAGTCGACCACAAGAACGCCCCGCAACAACCCCGAGATGCTCTCCTTCGTCCTCGCCCCCAGCGGAAGCCCCCTGACAACAACTTCCTCCACCCTGGCCGGCAGCACGGCGGCATCCCACTCCCTTGGCCTACGCCACCTCAACTGCAACGACCCAGCCTCCGACCCGTGCAACAAACTCCGCAACTCGGAATCTGTGAGCCCTCTCGCCAACGCCCTCCACGGTGAAAGCCGAGCCACATCCCCCTTGAATGAAGCCTTGGATACGAGCCCTACATCAGAAGACGCCCGGAAAAGCGCCCCTTCTCCACCACCCTCGCCAACCAGCACGTTCGCCCGGAGCTCAGTCAGTGGGTATCACCTCCGCGAATGGCCAAAGCACCGGCACGAGAAGCAGCGCACGGGTTCACGGCACGCACGCGACCAATGGTCGAGACCCCCGCAGTGGTAGCAGCCTCGTCCGAAAGGGGAGACTGGCGGCGACCCATGCCTGTGCCCAAAAGCTGCAGCGAACCGCCTCCTCCGACGTCTCTCCACCAGGTGCCAACCCTCAGCCACATCCGAGCCCTCACTGGCCACCTAGTCGGGGGACGCGCCCACACGTCCTAGGCCGCACCGCTCGTTGACCACACCGAATGCAGAACGAGCCGCACCAGGAAGCTGCAGCCGTGCGCCAGCGAGCGTGGCACAACTGCTCGCTCTCGCGCACTGGCGACCCAACGGACTTGCACCCACACCGAACTTGTCGAAAGCCGAAGCACCTTCGCTTGCCCGCTGTAGGCGCTCGCCCTCGCGCCGAAGCCGAAGCACGTGCGCCCTCGCGCGCCGAACGCGCACTCCCGCACCTGTGCGCCGCAGACGCACGCCTTCGCACACCACAACCACTCGCCCCCGCGCGCCGAAGACAGCCATGCACCCCACCACCGCCATCGACGCGAACAACCTCGTGACCGCTCGTGAAATCGCACCCAGGCAGAGTCGCCCTCACGCGGAAACAATCCCACGCGAATTCGCCCTAACGCGGGGCTGCCTAACTTGCATTCAGCTATTCTCCGGTCTACCTAGCTTCTTGAGAATCATTCAACACTAGATCTAGCAACAACAGTTTGCTTCTTACTTTTCCATGAGACAAGAGAATCTCCAACGAATATAGCAAATCCTTTTTTTTGAAAGCTAAAAAAAGGGGGAGTCACTCGATGGTGATCGCCCCAATATATTGAAAAGAAAGAAGTATACAAAAGAAAAAAGAAAAGAGAAACTATACAAAGACGGCCCACCGAAATGTAGGCCACTAAGAAAGGAGCCCCCCAAATAACATCAGAAGTTTAGCCATTGTCCCAATCCTCAAGAAAGCGCTTGGCGCGTATTATGATATTTTCCTTGTAAAACCGCTGAGCTGAAAAGATCGCTTCGTTCCTCCCAAGCCAGATGCTCCACACCCTAGCGATTGGATCCAGAATAAGCTTCCTGTCCCTGCCCCTTGTGTTGATCAAGCTGTCGCACAAAGCTGGAAATGATACGTGATTGATCCAAGGGAGATCCTCCCAAATCGTGCACACGTGACAACATTCGAAGAATAAGTGAGTTAATGATTCCTGTTCCGCCCCACAAAGCCCACACAAGGGATCAACATTCGGAAAGAAAACTGCACATCGATCGCGGGTCAAAAGTCGCCCACGACGAAGAAGCCATAAAAAAACCCCAATACGTTCAGGAAGCTTGAGACCCCACAAGAATCGACAATCGCGCATCAATATGTCGTCATCGGCAATGAAAGGGTGAGCGAGAGCAGAATAAGCCTTACGAGAAGTGAAGGACCCATCCTTCCAAGCCCAATGATCGCGCATAACAGACGACCGAGGAGTGTCACCAAGAAGAGCCAATAAGGATAGATAATCTTGCATCCGCTGATCGGACAGGGACGCCGCGATCAGAGGGTTCCAGCTACCATTGTCCCAGCAAGAGGCCACCGACGCATCTTTGTCCTGGACCAAAGCAAAAAGCCTCGGAAACATTCTGACAAAGGCACCCCTTCCAGACCAGTCGTCGGTCCGGTAGCGAAAGGAGCACCCGTCGCCCAGCACCGGCGCGAAAAAGGAACGGTAATGCCGGAAAGCAGCCGTCACGCCACGCCAGAAGGGAGAAAGGATGCATATATAGTTCCCATTAAAGCCATCAATCAAATCCGCACCAAGCAGAGCGCGCAGGACATTAAGCATAAGGTTTTCCTCCGATCCTTACACCCTAGCCGCCCACTTAAGAAGGAGAGCTTCATTCGCCAAATGCAGGTGCCTGACACCCAAACCCCCCAGATGCTTGGGTCGAGCCACCTCATTCCACCCCACAAGGTGAACCCCTCGTCTCCCCTCCCCCTTGCATCCCCACAGGAATCCACGCATACACCTTTCAAGCCTAAGGCGAGTCCCCTTAGGCATACCACTGACCGTGAAAGAATAGATAGGAATAGAGGAAAGCACGGCCTTAAGAAGCACCAAGCGCCCCCCCTTGTCAGCCACACCGCGCGCCACCCCGCGAGTTGGCCCTCCATCTTCTCCACGACAGCCTTCCAATCACGAAGACGAGAACGACCAACCGCAAGCGGTAAGCCCAGATAGTCAAAAGGGAGAGAGGAGGGGCCGGATCCGAGGAGTTGCGAGCAAGCCAAAGTCTCCACATGCGTCATACCGAATGGCACCGATTTAGACTTTGCGACATTAATCACCAGGCCCGAGGCCTCACTGAATAGTTCAACAGTAGTTGCCATACCAGCAACAACATCGGGGCCCCCCTCCACAAAACACAAAGTGTCGTCTGCGAACTGAATGGTTAGGACATGGAGATCCCCAACATAACAGCCCCGAGTCAAACCGGCCGTGGCCACACCCTCAATCATGCGGGGCAGGACGTCAACCGCCAAGACAAAAAGAAGAGGGGCCAAAGGACACCCCTGTCTAATTCCCCTCCTCGGTTGGAAGAAGCCCCCAGTTGGGCCCCCGTTCAGCAATAAGGATAAGGAGGCCGTGGACAACACCTCCGCATCCAAGCAATCCACGTCGTGGGGAAGCCTCGTTGCCTCAAAATGGACCACAAAAATCTCCAATCCAGGCAATCATACGCCTTAGCAAAGTCAATCTTCCATAAAATCCCCTTGGTATTTGACCTACGCCACGACGCGACGAGCTCGGAAGCCACAGCAAAGCAGTCAGAAATGTGACGGCCACGGATAAAAGCCGCCTGCGTAGGCGAGACAAGGGAGGGCAGAAGGGGGGCAAGGCGCCTGGCCAATAGCTTAGCGATGATTAAATAAACCCCGTTCGAAATAGAGATCGGCCTGAAGTCTTCAATGCGGCAAGCCGGTTGAACCTTGGGAATCAACACGATCAGGGCCTTGTTAATCTTATCAAAACCATAGTTACCGTTGTAAAAATCGTGAGCCACCTCCAAAACATCACCCACCACGAGGTCCCAGAAATCTTGATAAAAAGCGACATAGAACCCATCCGGGCCCGGGGCGGCATCAACATTAAGGTCCCATAGCGCGGCTTTAAGCTCCTCCAACGAGAAAGGCCGCAGTAGGGCCGAAGCTTCAGATTCCGGAAGCGAGGGGGCACCCTGACCCAGCCACCGCCAGCGGCGAGGCGCCCTGGTGCCAAAGGCGAGTTTGAAATGATCAACAAAGGCAGAACCCACATCTCTATCACCAGAAATGATGGAGCCATTAACGAAGATAGAGCGAATGGAATTATGACGTCGCCTCCCACTGGCTACCCGGTGGAAATAGGCAGTATTCGCGTCCCCCTCCTTTAACCAACGCAAACGAGACCGCTGCCTCCATTCAATTGAACGTTTTTTGTTCTCGGCTTTGACAATATCAAGGCTAGAAGCACGGTCCAATAGCTCCTCCTCCGTTAAATCACGCACGTTCTCCTCGCGGTCCAGGCGCACAATAATAGCTTCCACCGCATTCCTAGCCTCCACGCGCGCGATGCAAGTAGCCTTCTTGAAAGCCGCCAACGTCGTACGCAACGACGTTAATTTCTGATCCAAGCGAGCAGCCGCGGTACCCACATACGTTGACTGGCACCAATAGGTACATACCAGTTCTTTAAACCCCGGCTCCAATAGCCAGCACCTCTCATAACGAAAGATACCCTTGTGCGGTAACGCCTCCCCAGAGTCCCAAATAATTGGATTATGATTCGAAAAAGAACGCGGCCGCAAATCCACCCAGCATAAAGGAAAGAAATCCATCATCTTACCATTCGCCAAGAACCTGTCGATTCTCGAGCGAGAAGAGCTATTCCGCCAAGTATAGGCAATATCAGTCGGCACGAGCCCTTCCAGGGCCAAATCGGAAATAAATGAGATAAAGTCATCAGAGCCAGGGTCCCGGCCGCCACGGCCACGCGACCGATCCGAAGAAAGAGCGGTAACGTTGAAATCCCCCTCCAGGAGCCAAGGGGTATCCGCGAAATCAGAGGCCATCCCACGCAAATCTTCCCATAGTTCCCTTCGAAGCAAATGGCACGAAGGAGCATAGATAGCAGAAAAAGCAATATTTACATTGGAATCCACGCGAGACAAAACCACAGTCAATGAGTGCCTCCCCGCACGCATGGAGGAGAAATTGAATGTCCCTGAGCGCCAAGCAAGAATAATACCACCCGATGCGCCAGTGGCATCAACGGATCTAAATTCGTCAATGGCTAGAGCTCCGAAAGATCGCCACAAGGTGCCGTCGATACCCGAAAGCTTTGATTCTTGGATAAACACAACATCACAATCCCAATCGTTGAAGCGCATTCCCAGGGCCCGCCGTTTGTCAGGATCCCCGAGGCCCCGAACATTCCAAGAGAGGATCTTCATTAACAACCAAGGGAACGATCCCCAATAGGAGCGAGGCCTGCTGCCTCTGCCACCGCATCCCGCAAAGTTGCGCAAGAAGAAACCATAGAGGAGTCAAGGCGTGAACGAGATCGCCTGCTGTAGCATATGCCGAACCGCGAAGAGGAAGAGACCGCATGCGCAGAGAGTGCTCCCCCAACCCCAGGATCAACAGCGACATCGACATCGAAGGGTTCCTCCATCGTAGGAACGAGAGGTTCTCGAAACAGGGAGATAGCCGTGGGAGTCCAAACAGGAGGTGGTAAGGGAGCCTGAGCAAATACCGGGGAGGATGCGAACTCCTCAAGGAGAATCCGCCTAGTCAGCACCGCTGAACCGCCGTGCTCGATAGGCACACCCGCCAAAGGCTCCGTATTAATTAGGGATGTCAGCGGGTCGGGTTTGGGGCGGGTATTACTATTCCCAAACCCATACCCATTTATAATATCACTACCCATACCCGCCCATTTATTAAACGGGTAATTTCTAGCGGGTACCCATATACCCGTCGGATACCCGTGTACCCAATGGGTACCCATATCTTCGACATGGTAAATATTAAGTTGTTTATAAATGTATGCAAGATTTTCACAGATAGACGAAATAGAGTGAAATCATGTAATATGTCGATTCATAAAAATGTGCAATATATAGAGAATATTAAATGTTTATATATGTTAAGAGTTTAACTCTTTTGTGTTGATAGTTTTTATTTATTAAGATACAAAAAGTTAGTTGAATATGAATACATGGATGGAGAGGAGAAAATTGAGTTGGATATTTATACATGTAGATCGATACATATTAGATATGAAATAAATTTGGGTCTAGTTTGATTAAAATGCAATACACACATCTATCTTTATATATTTTTCTATTCGGGTTTGGGGCGGGTTCGGGTTCGGGTACCCATAAGGCAATCCCAAACCCATACCCATACCCGCATGGGTAGTCAATTCAAAACCCAAACCCGTCCAAAAGTAAATGGGACGGGTTTCGGGTCCTTAAATGGGGCAGGTTCGGGTCAGATACCCAATGGGTAGACCCAGATTGACATCCCTAGTATTAATAACCGGGTCATGAGAAACCCGCAAGTGAGGCCAAGATCCGAACCACAAGGGTCCATTATGGGGAAAGCTTGCATGATTGCGCACGTGGCCCGATACGTCAATAAGAATGCCAGCAGACGTCAGAGGAGGCGGTTGCAGGGAAGTGGAATCGTCCTCGGCAGCACCAAACCCAGATACATTACGCCTGATAGGATCTGAGCACGTCTTCCTAGAAGACCGAAAGAACAACGGGCCAAAGGGAATAGACAGAGCAGGCGTCTCCTCGTTTCCGCCATCAAGACTTGACACATGGCCACCAGAAGTCGAAACGATCATCCCCAAGCCAGGGGACTTTGAGGAAACCATGATCGCCAGCCGCCGGCGCCGACGAAGGCGAAAGAATAAGGAACTCCACCTTAAAAGACCATTTTCCGATCTTCAAGGTCTCGAAGAGGATTGTATCCACTGCCTTTGCGAGGAAGGAAGAAGAGCATTCCATGAGGATTTTTGTACAAGTCCAATCGCCACCCGGAGATAACTCATCATTGAGAACTGCCAACACTCCCCCCCAAGCTCCGATGGCCCTTGAGAGCGCCGCAACCGTGCGAGAAAGGAATGGAACTCCCCGCACTTCCACCATGCATACCTCCTGAGTCACCGAAGCACCGTCAGCCACCCTGAAGCACCGCCACAAAACCTCGCCATCGCCATTGGAAGATAAGAGACTTTCCCGCTGGTTCCGAGAGAGTCCACGAATGCAGCAGCGGGCCGAATCCAGCACGACGAAATCCCTGCCGAACTGGGGGCCCAGGAAAGCCAGCACGTTGTTTTGCACCATATCCCATGACAAACCGGGTCGCTGCATGACCCCCACCACCGCGAGGCAACCAGCGACACGAGAACTCCCCGCCGCTTGAGAGTACACCCCACACACCGCCACTCCAGGCGCCACCTGCCCCAAAGGAGACTCCCCATGCAAAGACTCCCTCTTTCGAGAGCATCATCCCGCCCCATCAACGACGAAGAACGAGCCTCCACAGCTTCACCCGGCCTCCCCGCAGCTTCACCCGGCCTCCCCGCAGCTTCACCCGGCATCGCCACAACAGCACCCACCCTAACCACCTGAGCGAAAGATCGCGATCCAACCCCTCCGAAGTTGACACCGCGGCTGCCATGCACCACGGGCGTCAACACCGACGAAGGTGGACGCGTAGAAAAACAACGTGAAGTCGAAGAAAACCGGCAAGAGAAGCTCCGATGGCCAACCCCCCCACATGCATAGCATCGCGGCGGGAGAAGACAAGAGGATGCAAGATGACCATGAGTGCCACAACGGAAGCACTTTTTTCCCGGTTTTTTATGCGACACCATCTTCCAGCTACCTTCCCCGCCATCAGACTCCGCGGCTGCACCGACCACCCGCGCCTCCCCCTCCTCTCCAGACGCGACACCAGCCTGCATCGAACCTCCCCCCCGCCCCCCCTCGCCCTTGCCGCATACGCCTTCCCCCCGCAGCCCCTCGCGCGCACCGAAGGGCCTCCACCGGCTCCCCTCGCACCATCGCCCCTCGCACTCCCGAAAGACTTCACGCGCCACTCCACTCCCCTCGCACCATCGCCCCTCGCACTCCCGAGAGACTTCACACGCCACTCCATCAGATTCTCAAATATATATAGCAAATCCTGATGTGGATTTCCTGTCCTTGGGGCATCCTGCATAGTCTGCATCTGCGCATATTAAGATAGTACTAGAATCACCCCTTTTAAATAGCAGTCCTGTACCTGGAGATGATTTGAGATACCTTAGAATCATCTGTATAACATCCATATGGACTTGGCGAGGTTGTTCCATGAATTGGCTCACCCGACTGACTGCAAATGAAATATCGGGTTTAGTAATGGTAGCATAAAGGAGCTTTCCAGCCAGCTCTCTGTATCTTCTCCTGTCCATCTCTTCAGTATCATCATCATACTCATAGAGTTTCATGCTTGGATCCATGCGTGTAGTCGCAGGTCGACATCCAAGCATACCCGTATCACTCAACAAGTCAGTGACATACTTTCTCTGAGTCATCACAAGCCCCTTTTCATTTCTGGCAAATTCCAATCCCAGAAAGTATCTTAGGGCTTCTAGATCCTTGGTAACAAATTCATGACCCAGAAATTCTTTTGCCCTTTTTATTCCTTGCATATCATCTCCTGTAATGAGTATATCATCAACGTACACCATAATAGCAGTCATACCTCTGGAGGTTCTCTGTGTAAACAAAGAGTGATCTGCATTCGATCGTTTGAACCCTTGTTTTGCAAACAAGTCTGAGAGCTTCTGGAACCACGCTCTAGGACTCTACTTAAGGCCATAGATTGCCTTATGAAGTCTGCACACCTGTGAACACTCCCCCTCAACAGCGAACCCCGCCGGCTGTTGCATGTAGACTTCCTCATGAAGATCACCATACATAAAAGCATTCTTAACATCCAACTGAAACAGAGGTCTATCTTGCATCACAACAACTGATAACAGAATACGTAAGGTAGAGCAACAAGGGAGAACGTGTCAAGATAATCTACCCCGTATGTCTGTGTATACCCATGGGCAACCAGTCGAGCTTTGTACCTATCAATGGTACCATCTACATTCTGCTTCATCGTGAAAACCCACTTGCATCTGACTACAGACACCCCAGCAGGGGCGGGGTGAAGGCTCTAGGTACATCTTGACTGGAGAGCAGCCATCTCTTATTCCATAGCTAATCGCCACTGACCATCCTACAAGACCTCCTGATAGTTCCGTGGGATGGCCACGATAGATAATGCAACTGCAAATTTCCGAAAATCGCCAGACAAGTAATCAAAGGAGACCATGGATGCAATAGGATATGTAGCGCAAACGCGCTTCTGCTTTCGAAGCGCAATGGGTACGTCCAACTCAGTAACCTCCACACCTGTCTCCTGTACGGATCCCTGCTCAGGTAGATCACCAGACCCATCGTTAGAAAATATGTATTCTAAACATACCTCACGTGTGTTAGATGATGAGCGGTGACCATGAGCAGAAGTAGGCCGGTGTGTATAGTGACGTGGCGAGGATGGAACCGGGACCATAACAGGTGGTGGAGGTGGTGTCGGTGGAGATGGTGGAGGTGGAGGTGGTGGAGATGATGACGGTAGTGGCGGTGGTGACGGTCGTGGTAGAGATAATGGTGGTGGTGGCCTATAGATTTCATCATTAGAGTCTGAGGAGGCCAATCGATCACCTGTAGGAGAAAAGTACATCATCGACTCAAAGAATGTGACATCATCACCAACATAATACTTCCTGCATAATGGATCATAACACCTATATCCTTTTTGTGTTCTGGAGTACGCCACAAAGACACACTTGACAACCTTAGGAGAGAGCTTGTCAATACCTGAAGACAACTGGTGGATAAAAGCAACCGATCCAAACACACGGGAAGTAAGTGAGAATAATTTATTTTCAGGAAAAGCAAGAGAGAAATGAATTTTCTCACCTAAAACCGACGATGGCGTACGATTAATAAGATAACATGCCGTAAGGACAACATCACCTCAAAAAGAATGTGGAACACGATTCTGAATGAGAAGGGTTCGTGTGACGTTAAGTAGATGACGATGCTTCCTTTATGCAACACCATTTTGTTGGGAAGTATATGCACATGATGTCTGATGAATAGTACCATGGGTTAAAAAGTAATTGGAAAGAGAACGAGTACATAATTCTAAGGCATTATCAGTTCTCACAAATTTCACGGAAGATGAAAACACATTTTGTACTTCAATCAAAAAAGTTTTAATAACATCTCCAGCTTCAGATTTATTCCGTAATAAAAAGACCCAAGACAAACGAGAGAAATCATCCACTGCAATAAGATAAAACCTGTCCCTGATGATCTGGAACACGACTGGGACCTCAAATATCTATATGAAACAACTCAAAAATGGAGCTACTGCTCCGATCCTAACGACTGGGAAATGATGACCTATGATGGTTTCCCAACTGACAAGCCTCACATTGAAAGGACGGGTGAGGAGAAATCTGAAGTAGGACACGACATATTTTCCGGAGTGGGAGATGGCCAAAGCGTAGATGCCACATGAAAGAGGAGACATGTGCAACAGAAAGAGAAGAGATGCCAGCATATGGAGTCCGGGTTAAGCCATAGAGGCCACCTTGCTCACGGCCATATCCAATCACTTTGCCCGTAAGGATGTCCTGAAATACAAATGAAGATGGGTCAAAAATAGCTCGAAAATGTAAATCCTTTGTAATCTGACTGATAGATAATAAGTTCATAGAAAAGTCGGGTGCATGCATCACATTATGTAAATGCATAGAGGGGTGTCAAACTAATCTCCCCCTATCCTGTAATTGGAGAATGAGTCCCATCTTTAATAACCACCGTGCGTCCTGGAGGGACAGGTTTATATGCTGTAAGTTGTTCCCTGTCTCCACACAAGTGATGCGTGGCACCAGAATCCATAATCCATTCAACTACATCGGATCCACAAATGCTAGTGAGCACATACGTACTACCTGAGGTACTGGACGCTGAGGCAGCAACATCAGAGTGACTCCCAGGGGCTGGGGAGGACATGGCTGGACTGGCTGGAGGTATAATGCATCTCAATCGTGCTACAAGATCATCAAACCGCTGATCCATAAAAGAGGCAACTGGAGGTTCAATCTGCTCAGCCACACGAGCATAGGCTGGAAATCCATGCTTTTTTTTGAATAGGAAAAAGGGGGAGCCCTCCCAAGGTGGGAGTCACCACACTAGTATTCATTACTTAACGAAAGGGTACATCAGTTGGATATCCAGAAATTGTACAAAGCATTACAGTGTGCTAGTACATTTTTACAGTAAAACCGCTGCCCTTTGAAAGTGCTATCATTCCTGCCAAGCCAAATAGCTCAAATAGCGGCAAAGGGCCTGGAGACATCACCGGAGGACCCAAGCCCCACCGCTCGAATAGATCTCCAAAATTGAACCACGCCAGATGCCTAGACCCACGCCAACCCCAAAGATTCCCACACATTTGCGGAAGACCTGCATCCGAAGAAAATGTGGTCCGCATCCTCCACGTCCTCCTCGCATGTAGAAATCCATGCTTAGAGTAGCATGTCTCTTCGGTATGTCCAGAACGATGGTAGAAGGTGCATCGCTGACGAACACGACCTCCTCTGCCACGAGGTCCTCGTCCACGAAACTGAGAAGAGCCTCCCCGACCTCGAGAGGCAGCCGTTGCTAAGGAAGTATGACTTGTAGTGGAAGATGGAACAGTGATCCGACTGAGCCTACGAAAGGCTTCCTCCATTGGAGGAATAGTAGAGTCAGCCAAAATATGAGAACGAGCCGCCTCATACTCAGGATCAAGGGCTGCTAGGAACACGCCAACCATGGTGGCATTCTGATAAGTCTTCTGCTGCTCAGGGGTAGATGTCAGAGGCATGAAGCTATAGAGCTTCTCAAACATTCCACGTAAGGATGTATATAGCGAGTGGAGAGGACGTCCATTCTGCTTGATAGTAAAGATATCATGCTGGAGCTGTAGAATCTTTGTCTCATTCTTCGCCTGCGAATAAGTGGCAAAAAGAATATCCCACATCGCCTTGGCTGTGGGTTGATGAAGTATATCATTGGCGATTTCTAATGCCAATGTACCTGAAAGGCACACCTTGGCATAATCATCCACCTCCCATGAGGCATTAACCCCAGTCTTCTCGGCCGATTCTTCCTCAGTAAGAATGTGTTTCTTACCCGTAGACTTCATCATGCTCATGAACTGCATAGCCCACATCTCATAGTTTGACCCATCCATCTTTACTATAGGTGCAGGAAGTCTGAAGGCACCTATGGAGGGAACCTCGACCTTGCTTTCTGACATGATGGTTTCGAGAAGACTAGAGATGAAGAATAGACACGGGCTTGTCTACACTGACATATAGAGATATGATTGCATGTGTAGACTCATGCAACCAATCTCATTAAGACAAAAGACCCCGGCGACGGTGAGGTGCCTAAACGTGCGACTGCGAGGTGCTTAGGCGATGACGAGGTTCAACCCGCGTAGAAGGAAGGGTCCCGAGGACCCATGTGTGCGGCTGCGTGGTGCTTAGGCAGTGGCAGGGGTCACGCGAGAGGGCAGAGGGGCCCAGGCGGGGTTGGCTAGGTGACCAGGCGGAGGCGGCGACATGAGGCGGCACGGGGCGACGACGCCGTGCGTGGAGAGGAGGATGAGGGGGGGAGGACTAGGGTTAGGGTTTCAAAGCTCCGATCTAGGATCGCCGTTCTGATACCATGTTGGAAAAAAACTAAAACGTATTTATTTCTTGAGCCCTATGCTCTCTTATATAGGGAGAGACCTATGTGCAAATTAAATAGAGTAGACCGAAGAGCAGTATAATATGTAAAGAAGGTACAAAAGTATAGAAAATATCTCGACATTTATTATTAACCACATACCTTGAGTATAAATGTATTCCTTTTCATTAGCATGTTGATGCTCTCATCAAGTGCTCTGACAATAGCACTATTGGCTCACTGAGGACATTCAGCTTGACTATGGCCCCTCTGGCCACAAGTATAACATCTTCGAAGCCTGCTACTTCCCCTTGGCCCTTTAGTAACGGAAGTTGTACTCTCATTTATTGGTTCCATATGCATAGAATTGTGACCATTAGTTGGATAAGGCATCAAAATTTCTTGGTCATCATTGTTATTTCATTTAAATGTCATTTTCAATCTCTTGTCGTGATGTTAGTCTTCCATGCGGGATAAGACTTCTACAATCTCGCGGATAGTGGATGATCGACAAGAAGAGAGTCTACGTTGAATATCGAAGCGAAGTCCACACCAAAACTTTAAGGGCCCATTTGGTTACTACTGGGGTACCCCGGGGTACACCGGTGACCGGTGTATCCCCCTCCAATCCTGGGTTGGAAATCCATCACAATTCAAGCTGATATCACATCATATTCCTTATCCCAACCCTCTCTCAACCCTCATAACCATCCAAACACCTACTATTCACAAGTGGATACCCCAACCCACCCCATCCCAGTAACCAAACATGCCCTAAGATTCGTTCTTCCTTACATATTTCTAATTGACTGATATGGCGTGCTAATTCATCAAATTTGATCTGATATTATCTAATTGACATCGATCCTTGTTTCAACTCACCCAATTCTTTCCTTTTCCCTTAACCCAGAAATCATGAAGAAATTGTTCTGTAACTCGTTGTTTCTTAACAGGAATAGAGCGAGAAGAGACCTTTTGATCCCGGTGGCGAGGCTGTGGGTAATCTGGCTTGGTCGGAACGAGGCCATCTTCTCGGGCCAGCGCTTTTACAAAGAGAACATGCTTATTCGCTGTGAGAGGTTGCTGGAGGACTGGGGTGGCGTCTAGTTCTCGTTTTTCCTCTGGTGTGGTGGAGGCTGTGTTGGCTCTTTGTATAGCTTCTGTTTGTTGTACATTCTTCTTTCCTTTATTTTTATCTAATATATTGGGGTGAACACCACTGAGTGTCTCCCCCTTTTTTTGGGCTTCAAAAAAAATATTAGGACTCTTATTAGGGAACCAGTCCTATAGGACAATATATTAGAGTCAGAAAACTCTAATATATTCCAAACATTCTGAATACCATTAATAATCATAACGTATAAGTGATGGCTAATGGAGTATCCTTACTCTGATACCATCTGTGACGCCCAAGGCCCTAAATATCGGTTTCAGTCACCATTTGGTGACTGGCCGAAAAGGAATTTCGGTCGATTTTCGATGGAATTTCGATCGAAATTTTGGTCATTATTGTACTAGGGCCCCTATATGTCGGTCATTTCTGCTATTTCAGTCGAATTTTGATTTCGACTGGATATCGATATTCGACGGAAATTCGACCTAATTTCGCTGAAATTTGAGGCCATGGTAATGCCCCACCCCGTGGGAGGAGTGTCAGACCTAGTTCCCTAGGATCCAGATACTCAGTAATAGAGACATTCATACATCATGATTAATATTCGGAATGTAAAGCAGGAAAAATAAATAATAAAATGCTTAAACAACATTTATATATTCATGGTTCCCAAGATATTTCAAATTTGGTATAAAGTCCACAATATATTGTTACATGACTAACAACTTAAACTGCAGGAGTTACAATAGTATAACAGTAACCAGTACAACTCTCCAAGTGAAGATGTACCCTGAGTCTGGTACAACTGCGGAAGCTCAAGTCACTACTGTTGCTCATGCGTACTTCTTTGGAATCCCATCCAGGTTTGCATGTCGTTTGAGCAACAGTAGTGACTTGAGCTTCCGCAGTTGTACCAGACTCAGGGTACATCTCCACTTGGAGAGCTGTACTAGTTACTGTTATACTTTTGTAACTCCTGCAGTTTAAGTTGTTAGTCATGTAACAATATATTGTAGACTTTATATCAAATTTGAAATATTTTGGGAACCATGAATATATAAGCATTTTATTATTTACTTTTCCTGCTTTACATTTCGAATGTTAATCATGATATATGAATGTGGCTATTGCTGAGTATCTGAATCATAGGGAACTAGGTCCGACACTCCTCCCGCGGGGGGGGGGGGGGGTCACACCTTATACTTCACAACATAATGGTGCTGTGAACGCAACTCATACAGAGTCGGGCTCCCACTCCTTCTGGGGTGATGATGTATGACAGCATGTTACCTCATCAATCGGATGCTCTCTACCATTATGGGTGAAAATACCTCTTTCTCTCTTGCATTTTCTAAGAATGACCTTTTCTCTCTTACGCCACGTGTTTTTGGCTATATGGCATTTTCCACCTTCTCCATCTAGGTCATGACGAGCTTGCTCCTAGAGCTGTCAAATGTATGTTTGTAGGGTATTCTCATACCTAAAAGGGTTGTGTTTTATTCATGTACAAGAAATTACTATATAAGTACTGACAATACTTTCTTTGAGTTCATTATGTACTATACTCCAACATGAGACAGGTTGAGTCCCTCTGAGTTTGGGGACAATATTGTACTTCCACCTCCTCCACACATCCCTCAACCTATTCTCCATGCTCCAATGACTTCCCAACATCCAGCACACCCAGGTATATTTTGAAAATTTGGTTTTAACTAATGGCCTTGGTGATTTGAATGGTGAACATGAACATTTATAGGATGAGCAGGAAGATATCCATGATGGGCTGAAATATATAGAAGATAAGCATGACCACCACAAGAGATTGATCTAGGGTGGCCTATTGCCTTGCGTAAAAGCAAATGTACCTATGCAAGATACCCCTCGTCAGACACGTTTTTTTGACATGACTTTCGAAGAATTTCTGGAAGTTTGTTATGAGATTATCTGCCATTGAAATCCCATGTCCATATCAGGAGGCCCTCAAGGAGAGCCATTGGCTGCGTTCCAATCTCGATGGACATGGACCCTTGTTTCTGCTTCAAAAGGGACATATGTTGTGAGCTGCAAATGGATATTCACTGTCAAGCACATGACAGACGGTTTCGTAAATCGGTAGAAGACACGATTGATGGCTAGAGGATTTACGCATACTTATGGGGTTGATTACCTTGACACCTTTTCTCTAGTTGGTAGACATACCACACTACGTATTCTGCTGTCAGTTGCTATGGTACGTGATTGACCTCTATTTCAGCTTTTTGCCAAGAGTGCTTTTCTATATGATGATCTATAAGAAGAGGTGTATATGCAGCAATCTCATGGGTTTACTGTTGATGGGGGGGGTTATGTATGTCGGATCCGTAAGTCTATCTATGGCCTTAAGTAGAGCCTTAGGACTTTGTTTCAGAAGCTGTCAGATCTTATTGAACAGAAGGGGCTTATATGGGCGGCTACAGATCATTCCCTATTTATTTAAATGACTCAATGAGGTATAATTGCCATCTTGGTGTATGTTGATGATATTATTATTATTGGAGATGATATTCATGGTATTACTACAATCAAGAACTTTCTGGGACAACAGTTGTCACTAAGGACTTGGGTGAACTATGTTACTTTCTAGGTCTAGAATTTGCTAGAAACTAGCAGGGCCTTGTCATGGCCTAAAAGAAGTATGTAACCGACTTCTTTTGAGAAGCATGAATGATAGGTTACAGACCGACCTCCATACCGATGGATCTAAACATAAAATTACATGATGATGCCATTGAGGAGGTAAATAAAAGATTGTATAGAGAGCTGGTTGGGAAGCTTCTCTATGTTACAACCACCAAACCTGATATTTCTTTTGCAGTAAGCAAGGTCAACATGTTTATGTAACAACCAATACAGGTCCATATGAATGCATTATACATGATTTTGAGATACTTGAAATCTTCTCCAGGTACATGTCTATTATTTAAGAGAAGAACTTCACTGTCTGTCACAACTTGTGCATATGCGGATTATGCTGGTTGCCTCAAGGATAGGAAACCAATCGGCTACCTCAGGATTTGCTCTCTTTGTTGGGAACTCTCTAGTATCATGGAAAAGCAAGAAACATGCAGTGGTAGCGAGATCCAATGCTGAATCTGAATATTGGGCCATGGTACAATGCAGTACTGAAATGACGTGGGTCAATTCTGTTTTTTCTGATCTGGGCATCGACATACCTCTTCCCATGCAGTTGTCGTGCGACAATCACGCAGCTTTCTTTATGGCTAATAATCCAGCTTTTCACGAGAGAACAAAACATATTGAAGTGGATTGTCACTACACTTGTGATATGATTAAAAAGGGATTTATCACCACTTCTCATGTTTGTTTAGGAGGCCAGGCGATAGATATATTTACCAAGGCTCTTACTCGAGGACCCTTTCAGAGATGTTCCAAGCTGATCATGATAGACATCTATGCTCTAGCTTGAGGTGGAATGTTGAGAGTTTTTATGTTACTCTTTTCTCTGTTTATCTATTTCTCTGTCCTTAATGTGTAATTTACTCATTAGTGTTTCTTTCTTCTATATAAGAGAGCCCTTGGGCAGTATATAATACAATTTCTTTTCCACCAACAAAGGGCAATGAATAGTGGCAGCTCATGGATGCAATATTCCCTCCTAATGTACATCTGCAGCATCTTGGCCTGCTGTATACATATGAGGGAATTACCTTTCTGAAAAAGATCGGCAACTGTGAGCTTGTACTGTGATTATGTGTGTGATAATACAAATATGGAGGTTTATTAACTTGATAGTAATGATGCATATATTCTGATTAATATGCATGTATGGCTATTAACTTCTAATATGGGGTGGCGAATACAATTTCTGAGGAAGATCTATGGGGTGCACCTTGCCGGCTGGGGGTGGAAGGGTTGTCAAGCGTTACAGGAGGAGGCATCGTTCTAAGAGCCATCGGGGGGAACCACCCACTGTCTCTGCATGTAAAGCACAGGTTGCCTTACTGAGTTACTAGCAAGGCAATGTTTATGGAGGGTTCTCCTACAAGTTCCCAATGAAGATCTTATCCTGGAATGTTAGGGGTCTTGGTGACCCGGAAAAAAGAAGGGCTTTGGGTTCGCGGTTTGTGGAGTGGGGCTGCGACGTGGTTCTTCTCCAGGAGACAAAGCTTGATTCCTGCACTGATGCTGTTTGGAGGTCCTCTAGTGTGGGACCCCTTTTGGGATTCCGAATAATGGATGCATTGGGTAGTGCTGGCAGCGTGCTGGTGGCATGGAAGGACTCTGTTTTCTCTCTTCGTGCGGAGATTAGGGGCATGCATATGCTCATGGTGCTTCTGGAATGTGTTCTGTCGTCTCTGGTGATTGCTTTCTTGTGTGTTTACGGGCCTTGTCACCAGACCCTTAGGCAGGAGCTCTGGTCCGACATCAGGTTAGCTAGGGCTGAATTTCCAGGATGTGCCTAGTTGTTAGGTGAAGATTTTAATGTTACACTTCTCTTTACAGATCGTCCGAGGAGCCGTGGTGGTCAGGATCCGGGTTCCGTGGATTTTTCGGAAGTCATCGAGGAGTTAGATTTGGAGGTGATGGATGTCAGCGACACAAGGTTCACGTGGCACAACACAGGGTCTCGATCCCGTATTGATCGTTTTCTTGCTTCGATTGAGCTTCTGAAGCGTTTCCCTCTTTCCTTTGCCTCCAGCAAGACCAGGACAAGATCAAATCAGACGTCGCTTATTTAGGACTCAAGAGTCATCTCTTCGTCGAGAGGTTTTTTCAGATTTGAGAAGGCATGGCTCTCGGAGGACTCGTTCAGAGATCTAGTCTCTTGTCACTGGGTTTCGACGATCGTGTCTGGTTCTGTTGTGTCCCGGTTCTTTAGGAAGCTGACTTCTTTGTATGGGCGGCTTTATGCTTTTAAGAAGGAAACCAGAGGCTTGACATGTGTGCAGGTGGAGGCAGAAAGGGAGATTCTGAGGCTCGATGAGGTGGAGGATGAGAGGGCGCTGGATGCGGAGGAGTCGAACCTGAGAGCGGCGACTCAAAGGGCTGTTGCACTGGAGGACTCGAAACGGGTGGCGGAGTGGAGGCAGAGATCCGGACAGACTTGGATTAAGGAAGGGGATGCGAATACAATGTATTTTCACAAGATGGCCAGCGGGCGACGTCGCGGGAACAGTATCCGCTCGGTGGCGGTGACTGGGAGAATTGTGCTGGGCGATAGAGAGATTGGGTGTGCTGTTGCGGATCACTTCCGGGACTTCTCTAGAAAAGCGGGCGACAGGTCTTGGAGGTGGACTGATGTTGGGGCCTCTCGACTGTCGGATGCACATGCCAACAATTTGATCTAGAGGGTGATTCTTGAGGAGGTCCGTAAAGCAGTTTAAAGCTTGAATGCAGAGGGTGCGCCGGGGCCGTGGTTTTCCTGTCTGTTTTTACAAGGAGTTTTGGGGCCTTATGGGCGCAGAGCTGTTGGAGGTGGTGGAAGAGTTCTGTCGGTGCAATGCGGGCTTTGAGAATCTGATCAAGGCTCTGATTTTTCTCCTTCCTAAGCAGAGGCAACAAAAAGAATAAAGGACTACATGACGATTGTTCTTTCAAATGCCATCTACCTGATCATTGCGAAGGTGTTTGCGATCATGCTTAGCAGGGTACTGGAGCACATTGTGTCCCCTTTGCAGTCGACCTTTGTCCCCGGGAGACAGATTGCAGATAGTCTGGTGCTGGCGTCCGAGATCATTGCGGATTGGAAGAGAAGAGGGACAAAGCGTTGCTTTGGAAAATGGATTTTGCAAAAGCATATGACACTCTGGATTGGAAGTTTCTTTGGGCGGCCCTCCATCGCAGGGGTTTTCCGATTTTGTGGGTATCTTGGATGAAGAGGTGCGTCACCACTGCTTCTTTGTCCGTACTCATCAATGGGCGTCCGGAGGGAGGTTTCTTCCAGTCTCAACGGGGCATCAGACAGTGGTGCCCTCTTGCCCCTGTGTTGTTCGTCATTGCTTTTGATGTCTTGTCTTGCATGGTGGACATGGTTCAACGTAGGGTGGTCACGAAGGGTTACTTATTAGGTGATTTGTCTATCCCTCTACTCCAGTTGCGGATGACACGATCTTCTTTGTTTAGGGGGGTGGAGAGGGAGCAACTGGCATGACCCTCTCGTTGGAATTATTTAGCGAGATGTCTGGCCTTTTTCTGAATCACAACAAATCTAAGGTCATCCCCTTTGCTCTATCAGAGGAGAGGTTCGACTGTGTGGCTGTGAGTTGGGCACGGAGTGTGGCTCCCTCCCTATTTGGTATCTGGATTGCCTCTGAAGAATGGTAGAATCAGATTGGCGGACTGGTTGTCGGTCCTGGAGAAGCTGACGAGGAAATTGTCGGGTTGGAAGGCCTCTGTTCTTTCTAGGGGCGGTCGCATGGTGTTGATGAAGGCGATGCTTTCTGCGATCCCGGTATTCTTCTTGTCATCCCACCTTTTGCCCGTGGGAATCAGAAATTGCCTTGAAAGTTTGATGCGAAGGTTCTTGTGGAGAAACTATGGGCAGGAGGGTAACGGTAATTCACTTGGTTGATTGGGAGTCTGTTACGCTTAGTAAGGCGGATGGGGCCTCGGGATTAAACGTCTGGACTCAATGAATGGAGCTCTGCTACTGAAATGGGTAAGCCAAATATGGGGGCCGAGTGACGATCTTTGTTGTATCCTCATCCGTCGCATCTATAATGTCTCCTGTCCGACTGAGCTAGTCAACTACCATAGGCCACATCCCTCGGCCTTCTGGAAGGGGATTGTGAAGGTTTTGCCCCATTTCCCTGCTCTTTTCCATCATGTCCTGGGGAATGGTACCTCTTTTGCTTTTTGGACGGACGATTGGACACGCGCTGGTCCTTTGTGCACCCGCTTTCCCAGATTCTTTGCCTTAGCTATGGTTCGTGGGATGCCTGTTGTAGATTGTTGGGTTGATGGGAACTGGATGCCTGCCTCATGGCGAATTCTTTGATCATCGGTTGGAAGAGTTCTTTCTTTTGCTGGACCCCCTGTGGCAGTTTGGCAGACCCTCTGATGGGCGCGATCACTGGGTGTGGAAAGATAGCTCTTTCTCGGTGAAGAAGGCTTATGGTGCGATCTGCAGGTCGCCACCTGTGAGATCGGATAGCTTGGTTCGAGATTGCAGCTTCATATGGATGCTTCGGCTCCCAGAGAGGGTTGGTTTCTTCTTATGGTTTCTCATACGTAAGCGGACCATGACAAGAGATCGTTGTGCCCGATTGTTCCCTGTGGTCTCTGACGGTGCCTCCTTTGTGATTGCGGGATTGAGACGGTGGGGCATCTTTTCTTCCTCTGCTCGATTGCTGCACCCATCTGGGACAAGTTTGGCTTGGGCTGGGTGGACGTTCGGGGTTTCGACTCTTTCTGGGCTTCGGTGGCGGCAACGAAGCATCGCTAAAGGCATGAATTGCTCAAGGCCATGGCTGTCTTGTGGGCTATTTGACTAGCACGAAATGCTCTTTTTTTTCTCTTCCCAAAGTTTCTACTGTGAAAATGTCTGTGTCCATTCTCGGGTTCTCCTTGAGTCATGACTTTTGTAAGAGTGTTTGGGTACTTGTTGTTTTTTTATTATAGTTTAATAAATTAACTTGGGACGGGCACCAAAGTGTGTTTCCCCCTCTTTTGACTTCAAAAAAAATCTATGGGGTGTCGTTATCACTGGAGGTGAGTCCAAGGCTGCTGCTCTCGTCGATGTGGAAGGGGATAACCGCGGTTGTGTCAGAGATTTCGACCCAGCTGCGACCGGTGCTCGGGGACGGTACATGATTCCGCTTCTGGTTAGATGATTGGATGGGAGATGAGCCTTTGGGAGAGAGGTATCCATGATTGTTGAGGTTGGCTAGCGACAGTGCGGTGGTGGTACGACAGGTTTGGGATCGTGGGACGTGGTCTCCGGTATTCGCTTCGGCTTTGTCGGATCAGAGGGTGGAGAATTTCTTGGAGCTATAGGCAGACCTGTTACAGAACGAGGGCCCGTCCTCGGGCAGGGATCACTTTGTGTTGGGAGATGGAAGATTTTCTGTTAAGAAAGCATATCGTTTTTTGGTGGACGATGGGATGGTAGTGCAGGATGAGGTTGGGATAGACACGTGGATGATTTGGAGATGCAAAGTACCGAATCATGTTAAGGTCTTTCTTTAGTTGTTGAGACTGGGGAGGATCCTTTCGAAAGATCGTCAGGGCATGTTGCTGTGCATGAAGGATGTTGCTTGCGACCGATGCAGATCGACGGTGGAGGACGTGAACCTCCTGTTTTTCGCGTGTCCATTCTCAACGGAGGTGTGGGCCAGGGCCAACGTTGCGTGGCTGGAGACTCAGGATTGCAATACCTTTTGGAGGGATGTTAAATCGGTCTGCGGGGTTAGACATGAGGACAATTCGTTTCCATTTACTGTGGTTTGGTCCATTTGGTGTGCCATGAATGAGCTCATATTTAGAGGGCAAATGTTCTTCTACACTGAAAACGTGGTTGAGCATTGTAGGGTGTTGTGTGCCTCATGGCAAATGTAATATGATGTAATACTTATCCTTTTTGTTATAATACATATATATATATACACACACATACACACTGAGGTGGTTCCCAACTTGGGAGGCCACCCTTTTCTCTATTAGAAAAAAAATTCTAACAGTAATCTCAGTAATCTCAGTGGATTTTCAAAAGAAAATGACAATAATGTCAAGAAAATGATAATAATGTCAAACATTAGCGTATAGGAATAAAAAACTTATATGCCAGGGGAGGATGGGAGGCGGTGTTCTCATCAGGGCGTAGAGGCCTCTCTGAGGAAACATGAGAATGTTAGATTATGTGTCAGTAGGTGGGTAATTGGATCTCTCCATGGTCCAGTTATTACACCCTATTATGTTTAGTCCCACATCTGGTATTTGCGGGAATTAAAGATTCAGTGGGAGCTATATAAGAAGCCTTACACCAATTGCTTTAGTTGAGAAAGCGAATAGAAGAATCGGTCCTTAGTGGCGTTCTCTCATGGTTTCATCCCGCTCCTTAGGGGATAGGGTTCCACGCTAATTCCTTGTGTTTTTCCACTGTTTATTCTTTATCTGTGATATTATGCTTATGTATTATCGTTTTCTACATGGTATAAGAATATGTTTGATTCTTGAGGATTTATTTTATGTTTGTGATTTGTTCGATATTCGATTAACAGAGCCGATTTGATTTTGGTTGTTCGTTCATGAAGATTCATTATTGTTACATGTTCGTTAATATGTTCTTGAAGATTTATTGCTGAAGATCATATTCATTGTTCTAGGGTTTCAGATGAAAGCCTAATTACGTGCAGTTCCAGTTTGAAGATATTGCGGCCTCCAGGAGATTCCAGCAACAACAACAACAAAGCAAGTCCTACAATTAAGTAGGGCCGACTATATGGATTTATTGCCTCAATTCAAATCTATTTTGGGTCGTTCTTAGGCGTAAATCCAAATAACTAAGATCCCTGTGGATAGTCTCATTCCAATACCTTCTTAGGCCTTTCTCGCCCTCTCTTAACCAGCTCAACATCCCAAATCTCGCATCTTCTAACCGATGCATCAACCGACCTCCTTTGCAGATGGCCAAACCGTCTTAAGCGGTTTTCTCATCTTATCCTCTTTCGGAGCTACACCAACTTTCCTTCTGATCGCATCATTTCGAATCCGATCTTTTCATGTATGACCACATATCCACCTTAGTATTTTCATTTCTGCTAATATCATTCTCTGCACATGTGGTTCATATACCAACATTCTGATCTATAGAGCATATTACGTCTTACGGTTGCTTTGTAATACTTTCCCATGACTTTCAAATGGATTTTCTTATCACAAAAACATTAGAGGCTCCTCTCCACTTTAACCAACCTACATTTATTCTATGAGTAGGGGCTTTGGATGCTCAGGCTGGTATGATCGGAACTCATACTCCGTTTTGGCGGGGGGTGCTGGAGGTTTTTGCGAGGAATTTGTCGCTGTTTGTGCCTGTTGTGGGGAATGGAGGATCCTTTAGATTTTGGAAGGATGATTGGACGGGAAGGGGGATCTTCAGTGTACGGTTCCCTCGTTTATTTGCGTTGGCGGCTGATAAGGACGCCAGCGTCGTCGCTTGCTGGGCTGATGGGTGTTGGCTCCCGCCTTTCCTTGCAAATTTCTCGGATCAGAGGCTTGAAGACTTTCTTGCACTTATGGACGCCATCGGGGATGCAGGCAGGCCTAATGGCGGACGTGACCATTGGGCCTGGCGGGGTGGCCCTTTCTCGACACGGAAAGCTTATGGGGCAATATCTAGGCCCCCGCCGGTGCGGTCGGACATGCTGGTGCGTGATTGTGGGTTCTTCCGGGGCCTGAAGCTCTCTGAACGTCTTGGGTTCTTCCTATGGTTATTCCGCAGACAAAGGCTGATGACGAGGGATCGTTGCGCGAGGCTACTTGTCAATGTGTCAAATAGATGTGTCTTATGTGAATCTGCTGTGGAGACCATTGATCATCTATTCTTCGTTTGCTCCAAGGTCAGTGGGGTCTGGCAGGATGCAGACGTGGAATGAGTTTGCACGAGTGACTTGACAGCCTTCTGTGAGTCGTTGGTGAACAACAAAAACAGGGTGAGAAGGGACCTCCTACTGCCCATAGCGAGGCTGTGGGCGATTTGGCTGGGGAGGAACGCGACGCTCTTCTCGGGGCAACGCTTTTACATGGAGAACATTCTTATACACTGTGCGAGATTGGTAGATGACTGGGTCTTGGGTTAATCCCTTGTGTGGCCTCTTTTGGGTTTGGTGTCTACTGTAATGCTTCTGTTTACCTCTTGATTTTCTTAATATATTGGGGCGAACACCGCTGAGTGTCTCCCCCTTTTGTTGGCTCAAAAAAAAATTATTCTATGAGTAACATCTCCATCGATTTCCCCATCTCGTTGCAAAATAGATCCCAAGTATCTAGAAGAATCTTTCTTCTGAATGTTATGGTTTCCAATCTTCACCTCGAGTCCTTCGTCATTATTTCCATTAAATGTGCACTCCATATATTCAGTATTAGCCCTACTTATACGAAACCCTTTAGTCTCTAAGGCATGTCTCCAAACCTCTAGCATCTCATTTACTCCATCTCTCATCTCACTATTCAACACAATATCATCGGCAAACAACACATCAAGGTATCTCATCCTGAATGTGACTGGTCAACTCGTCCATCATCAAAGTAAAAAAGGAATGGATTCAAAGCTGAACTTTGATGCAGACCGATGTTGATGTTAAAATAGTCGATCTTCCTAGACCGTATCCTTACACAAGATGAAGCCCCATCATACATATCCTTTATAAGGTTAATGTATAGGACATGTACTTGTCTCTTTTCCAAAATTCTCCACAGTATTTCCCTTAGGACTGAATTATAATCCTTCTCCAAATCTATACAAATCATATCGAGGTTCTTCTTTTTGACTCTATAAATCTCCATTTTTCTCCACAACAAGTGGATAACTTCAATAGTTTAGCGACTAGACATGAATTTGAATTGGTTTTCAGGTACTTTGGAAACATGCCTCAACCTTCTTTCTATTAAACATTCCCAAATTTCATAGTATGACTCATCTGCTTGATACTTCTATAATTCGAACAATTTTGAATGTATCATTTATTCTTATAAAGAGACATCAAAATGCTTCTCCTCCATTCTCCAGGCATTTTCTTGCTTCGCCAAAATAACATTGAATAAAGTTGTGAGCCAAATCAAACCCCGTTTACCTAGAATTCTTCAAACTTCTAAAAGAATGTCATCAGGTCATACCACTTTCCCATGTTTCATAACATTTAAAGCCTCCTCTACTTCCTTCCTTTGTATCTGTATATAGCTTGCATGATTCGGGTAACATTCACTACCAACAAGATCTCTCAAAGTAATCTCTTTATTCCTTCCCCTATGAAAATCTTATAGAAAATATGCTTCTATCTAGTCATTATATCCTTTTGAGTAACAATCACATATCCTTCCTCATCCTTGATGCATTCCACTTGAGAAAGATCTTTGATCTTTCTTTCTCTTGCTTTAGCCAATTTAAATATATCCTTCCAGGCCCATCTTCAAGTCAAGTTTTTTGTACAAAACTTCGAAAACTTTCGACTTAGCTTCACTTAGAGCCTTCTTTGCTTCCTTCTTCGCTATTTTGTAGTTTGTGACAATTTCCTTTTTTCCATCCTTATACATAGCTTTAAAGCAAACTCTTTTAATTTTAAGCTTCTATTGCACCCCTTTACTCCACCACCAAGCCTCCTTTTGGCCTAGAACTCCTCCCTTAGATACACCGAGCATTTTTTTAGCTACCATTCGGTTACAAGATGCTACCACCTCCCACATCTCATTTGCACTGCCGTTACAATCCCAAGATAAGTCTTCTAAAACCTTCTCCTTGAAGTTTGATTGCTTTAATTGAAGATTCCACCATTTAGCTCTAATGATCTTGGGAACCATCTTCTTCTTTGCCAACCCTTTTATTGGCACATCCATGACTAGAAAGCGATGTTGAGATGTTTAACTTTCTATTGGGATTACTTTGCAGTCTTTGCAATACAACCGATCTCTTCTCCTCATCACAAAGTGAACTATTTGTGTTTTAATCGGCCTGCTCTTATAAATAATTAAATGCTCCTCCCTCTTCTTGAAGAGAGTATTTGCTATGAAAAGGTCATAAGCCATTACAAAATTCAGAATGACTTTCCCTCTTCATTTCTATCCCCGAAGCCATGGTCTCCACGAATACTAGCATAACCTGATGCATCCTTTCCTACATGTCCATTAAGATCTCCACGTAGGCAAATCATCTTTCTTTATGGAATCCTTGCATAATCTTATCATAATCATCCCAAAAACTTGTTTAATCCTTTCCTCTAAACCAATTTGAGGCACATAAACTGATATTATATTCATAACTTCTTCTCCTAGCACCAATTTTAGCAAAATAATCCGATCCCCAATTCTTTGCATCTCAACCACACTATCCTTCAAACCCTTATGAACAACCACTCCAACACCGTTTCTACCCCTCTCTTTACTTGAATACCATAATTTAAAGCATGTCTTCTCGAGATTCTAGCAAGTTCAATTTTTTTGGGTTCCTAAACCCTAATTCTTGCATGAGATGCCATCTTGCTCCAGCAAGAACCTCCAGGTTCAAGTCAGCGACATCTTCATCTCCAGGCGACGCGCGAGATGCAAACCCTAGCACCCATCGCCCCTACGGCTCCAAGGTACTCAATGAAGCTCCATGCGCCATACCTCGATGTCGCATCTCCAAGTAAGCATAGTCATATGCTTTGTCTCCACACAAGATGCCTTCCTGTGTGCGTAACTCCAGGACATTCACTGCCTACAACACCATAATCAGTGGCAACACCTCCACGAGAGAGGGTTTCAATAGAATAAGATGGAGGAGGTGCTCCTCTTACATTGCGATCAGGCGATGGGTGCACTCCCCACATTATCTCCTCGCCGTCTCTCCTCGTAAGCCCCTACTACCGTGATCCTCCAGCCTTGTGCACTCTTCAGGCAGCGCATATCTCGTGAAGATCGAGAGCCTCGATCTCCAGGCGACACACTTCTCCCTTCGTATAATGGCGCAATCCTCTCCATCCTCAGTTCATTAGTGGCGGCATGAAAAGGGTTCCCCCGATGGGAACCCTATTCCTATTTGTAGAAAGAGATGGCTCGTTTTGGGCTTTAAAAAGACGGTCGTTGTTTTTTTTAAATGATTGTATATGCCCAATTGGGCCGAAATATAACAAAAAGAAGGGGAAGGAAGATAAATTTCTTGGGTGTAGATGGGTCGAAATTTGAAAAAATGGGGAGACAACTTCTACATTAAAAAAAAGAAGGCAACATAGTGTTTTGGGCCCAAGTGGGCCATAATGGTTTTAAAAAAAGAGATTTTTTTAAAGGAAGGTTAGCGTAAAAAAGAGAGGAGAAAAGCCGTACACGAAAAAAAATATAAGAAGGGGGAGACAACTAATAATTAAAGAGGAAAACAACCGTGATTTTTTTGATAAGAAGAGGGTGATATACCGAGATGGGACTCACCACAAAATTTCATTAGAGATTAAACAACATAAATTATACAAGATGCCAGGTCGAGATGAGTGCCTTATGGAGCCCAATTACATTTTCCAAATAAAAACGTTGATGCATAAATAAATTCTCATTCCTCGCACACCAAATGACCCGAAGTAGTGCAAAAGCCAACGAAACGTCCTCTTGAGAGTTTCCACAGACTCGTCCGATTGAGTCCCAGAATGTCATACAATTGTCAGTCCTTAGCAGGAATGTCAACACTTGCCCAAATCAAAATTGAGGTTCAACATCCAAAAAACAAATGGTCCATATCTTCTTGTTCTTCACTGCAACGGTTGCAAATCAAATCTCCCGTATGAAGAATTCCGTCTCTCCGCATCTTGGTGCAAAGATGGCCATTGTAGAGATATTTCTACTATGTACCTTTTATGTTACTTTTATTTTCTTGTTTCCATCCTATGTAATTTACTCATAGGCCTTCTCTATAGAAGAGAGCCTAGGATTCTCTAGAATAAACAACGCATCCTTTTCTTCCAACATGGTATCAGATCCAAAACCCTAGCCCCCCACCCCCTCTCCTCTCTCGCTCCCGCCCCCCTTCTCTCCTCTCACCGCCGACCCCCTCCTCTTCCCGTCGTAGGCCCTTCTCTCCCTCCTCTACACGCTGCCGGCCCCAAGCCCTCCTCTCGCCGTCATTGGCCCCAAGTCCTCCCGCCGTCGGCTCCAAGCCTCTCCTTCCGCCGTTGGCTCCTCCTCTCCTCCCGTCGTCGCCACCAATGGTTTGAGTGCATAAGTCTACATACGCACTCAAATCCCCTGATGTTTATGTAGACATTTGTTCCTTAGTCTATAAATCCTAGTTCCATATCTCCGGTACTATGTCAGAAAACAAGGTCGATATGCCCTCCATAGGCGCCTTCAAAGGTCCAAGCCAAGATGGATGGGACGAACTATGAGCTCTGGGCGATGCAGTTCATGAGTCTCATGAAGTCGAATGGTAAGAAGCACATTCTACCGAAGATGAGCCGGCAGAGAAAACTAGGGTTTATGTCTCCTGGGAGGCCGATGATTTGTACGCCAAAGTCTGGCTTTTTGGACTATTGACGATGGAGAATCGGAGATTGCTAATGATGTACTCCATCAACCCACCACTAAGTCGATGTGGGACATACTTGCAGCAACGTACTCGCAGGTGCGAAATGAGACCAAGATCCTTCACTCCAACATGACATATTTACAGTAAAGCAGAACGGATGACCTCTGCACTCCTTGTATACATCCTTGCGAGGGATGTTTGAGAAGCTCTACAACGTCATTCCTCTTACGGCTACTCCCGAGCAACAAAAGACCTTTCGGAATGCTACCATGGTAGGGGTCTTACTGGCGGCACTTAACCTTGAATATGATGCTGCTCGCTCGCAGATTCTTGCAGATGCTACTATTCCTCCAATGGAGGAAGTTTACCACAGGCTTAACCGGATTACAGTCTCGTCCAATACTCCTACTCAGCCTCCTTCTGCGATGGCGGCATTTAGAGGCAGAGGAACCTCTTCTTCGTTCAGTGGCCGTGGACCTCATGGTAGAGGCGACCGCTTTCGTCAGCTCTGTACCTTTTGTCATCGCCCAGGTCACGCGGAGGATACATGCTATTCTAAGCATGGTTTCCCGGCCTCGACGCGTGTAGCTGAGCATGTTGCATCTCCACTAGCATCTGCTTCAGACCAGAGGTTTGAAGAACTTGTTGCCAGATTGCCCGATATTATGCCCCCTGCCTCTACAGATTCTCAAGGAGGTAACTCGGATATAGCTGCTTCAGCCTCTGCCAGTACATCAACCACTGCTAGCACCTCAAGTAGTGCTTATGCCCATGGCCTCAAATTTCAGCGAAATTCGGTCGAATTTTTGTCGAATATCGATATCCAGTCGAAATCGAAATTCGACCGAAATGACCGAAATATGGGGGTCCTAGTACAAAAAATGACCGAAATGACTGAAATTTCGGTCGAAATTCCACCGAAATTCCATCGAAATTCTGTTTTGGTCGGTACCGAAATGGTGACCGAAACCGACATTTAAGGCCTTGCTTATGCCTTTACTTCCTGTCTTGGATCTGACGTTAGATTGGATTAAGGACTCCGACCCGACACATCATCTTTACCTAGACAAAGATAAACTTACATCCTATAGGATGATTCCACTGGGGCGATCTATCGTGATAGCCAATGGGACTCATTCCCCCATCATTGGATAGGGGCAGATATGTTTATCACCTTTATGCGTCTTTAGAGTGTGTTACATGCTTCTGATTTTTCTATAAATTTACTTTCTATCAGTCATATTACGTAGGATTTGCACTGTCGCGCTATATTTGACCCATCGTCTATTGTTTTTCAGGACATTCTTACGGGCAGGGTGATTGGCTGTGACTGTGAGCAGGATGGTCTTTATCGTATGGTCCGAACTTCCTATGCTGGTGTATCCTCTCAGTCAAGTGGACTGGTTTCTCCATTTACTTGGCAACTACGCTTTGGCCACCTCCCTCTTCAAAAGATGCGTCATATCTTGCCTCAGATTTCACCGAGTTCCTCTTTTTAATGTGAAGCATGTCAATAGGGAAAGCATCATAAGTCTATTTTTCCTAGTCGTCTATCTAGAAGCAGTAGCTCCCCTTTTGAATTATTTCATGTTGACATTTGGGGTCCGAGTCGTGTTCCTGATCACCAGGGGCACATGTTTTATCTTGTAGTTGTTGATGACTTTTCTCGGTTGTGATGGTGTTTTTATTAAAGAATAAATCTGAAGCAGGGGATGGGATCAAAAATCTTATAATTGAAGTGCAGAATGTTTTCCCTCTACTGTGAAATTTGTTCGTACGGATAATGATTTGGAATTTTGTACTCGTGCTCTTTCTCATTTCTTCTCGTCTCGAGGCATTATCTATCAAACTACTTGTGCTTACACGTCTCAACAGAATTGAGTTGCAGAGAGAAAGCATCGTCATCTTCTTGATATCACTCGGTCTCTACTTATCCAGAGTTGTGCTTCCATTTCTTTTTGGGGCGATGCAGTCCTTACGACATGTTATCTGGTGAATCGTATGCCATCCTCTGTCCTAGGTGAGAAATATCATCTTTCTGTTGTTTTTCCTTACAAGGAATTATTCTCACTTACTCCTCATGTCGTTGGTGATGTTTCCTTTGTTCACCAGTTGTCTCCGGGACTTGACAAGCTCTCACCTAAGGTTGTCAAGTGTATGTTTGTTGGTTACTCTCGGACTCAGAAAGGTTACCGATGCTATGATCCTATAAACATGAAATATTTTGTTAGTGCTGATGTCACATTCTTTGAGTCTGTAATGTATTTCTCTCCTGCAGGTAGGTGACAGGTTGGCCTCATCCACATCTGAAGATGAGATCTATGTACCACCTCATCCTCTATGTCCGTCTTTTTCCGTTCTAGTTCCTGTTGTTACACTACCACCACCACCACCACCTCCACAACCATCAGTTTCACCTCTACCGAAATTCTATACCCGTCGGTCTATTCCTGCTCATGGTACTCGTCAATCATCCAGCACGCCTCAGGTTTGTCTAGATATTATTACTAACGATGGATCTGATAATGTGCTAGTGCAGAGTTCTCTGCAGGAGCATAGCATACCGACGAGTATTGTTTCTTATGATCTGAATGTACCTATTGCCATACGGATGCAGAAGCGTACATGTGCATCATATCCACTTGCTTCACAGGTTTCCTTCCACCGTCTCACGGGGGACTTTCAGAGGTTTGCTGTGACTCTATCTGCCGTGGAAATACCACGGAATTATCAGGATGCCTTGAAGGTTGGCTGCTGGCGTTCAGCCATGGAGGAGGAAATAGCTGCTCTGCAGTCGCGGGGTACATGGAGCTTGGTTCCCGCTCCCCCAGGAGTATCTATTGTCAACTGCAAATGGGTATTTACTGTCAAATATCATGCAGATGGCAGTCTTGACCGTTACAAGGCAAGGCTAGTGGTGCGAGGGTTCACTCAAACATGCGACGTGGATTATATGGACACATTCTCTCCAGTTGCGCGTCACTCGACTCTACGAGTCCTGCTGTCAGTTGCCGTGGTACGTGATTGGCCCTTGTTTCAGCTTGATGTTAAGAATGCCTTTTGTATGTGCATCTACAGGAAGAAGTCTACATGCAGCAGCCTCTGGGGATTGCTGCTGAGGGGGAGACTCAGATGGTGTGTAGACTTCACAAGGCAATATATGATCTTAAACAAAGCCCACATGCATGGTTTCAGAAGCTTTCTAATCTAATTGAAAGGCAAGGGTTCAAAAGATCAAATGCAGATCATTCTTTGTTTGTCCAGAAGACTCCCAGAGGTACGGTTGTTATTATGGTGTATGTTGATGATATACTTGTTACAGGAGATGATAATGGCAAAAGCATTTCTGGGTCATCAGTTTGTTACAAAGTATCTTGGCACTCTACGATATTTTCTGGGGTTGGAATTTGCTAGGAATGCGCAGGGTCTTGTGATGACCCAAAGGAAGTATATTATGGATATTCTTGTTGAGACATGCATGATTGGATGTCGACCCTCAACTACTCCTATGGATCCTAGCATGAAGTTATATGGTGATGATATAGATGAGGTTGACATGAGAAGATATGAGAGATGGTGGGAAAGCTCCTCTATATTACTATCACTAGACCTAATATCGCTTTTGCAGTGAATTGGGTGAGTCAGTTCATGGAACAACCCAGACAAGTACATATGGATGCCATATACATGAAACTGAGATATCTAAAGGCATCTCTAGGCGCAGAATTATTGTTCAGGAAAGAAATAAACATTTCTGTTTTTGCATGTGTTGATGCGGACTATGCAAGATATGCCCTAAGGATCGAAAGTCTACTTCAGGTTTTGCAGTGTTCGTTGGTAGTTCTTTGGTTTCTTGAAAAAGCAAGAAACAAACAGTGGTGGCTAGATCTAGTGTTGAATCTAAATATAGGGCCATGGCACAAGCAAGTACTGAGACGATGTGGGTTTGAGCTGTGTTAGAAGATTTGCATATAGATGTAGCTCTACCCATGCAGCTACAATGTGATAATCAAGCCGATTTATTTATTGCTAATAATCATGCTGTTCATGAAAGAACAAAGCATATTGAGGTAGACTGCTACTATACTAGAGATATGATCCAAAAGGGCTTGATTTCTACTTCCCATGTCAGTTCAGGAGAGCAGACTGCTGACATCTTCACCAAGCCACTGCTCAGAGGGCCATTCCAGAAGTGTTCTTCCAAGCTGAGCATGATTGAAATCTATGCTTCATCTTGAGGGGGAGTGTAGAGATATTTCTATATTCGATGTACCTTTTATGTTACTTTTATTTTCTTGTTTCCATCTTATGTAGTTTACTCATAGGCCTTCTCTATATAAGAGAGCCTAGGGTTCTCTGGAATAAACAATGCATCCTTTTCTTCCAACAAACATGTCTAGTAATCCATAGAAAAACTTTAATTTCTTTGTGGTATCTTCCATTGTCAGATAATTCTCCAGTCAAAAGCAACCACACCATGAATTGGGACCTGCGTACATGTGAAAAACGATATGCCTTTTTGACAGTAAAGCTGTTTTCTGCCCATCTAAAATGATCTCTACCACTTGATGGACTCCCAACATTAGATAAATCTTCGCTCAACGTGGCAAACTCCGACACCCTCTGTTCAGAGAACACCGTGTTGAATCTAGGGGTTCGTTTGGTTACATGGTTGGGCAGGGTTGGGTTGGGCAGGGGTACCCCTGTGAATAGTAAACTGTGAGGAGGATTGGGTCGTTTGGTTGGAGGGGTAACCCGGGTTGGGCCAACCCAACCCTGCCCAACCCTGCAACCAAACGAACCCTAGGAGTCCAAGCTCCATCCACCCAGACCTGACTTAATGTTGCATTCTGGTTATTTGTAAGGGCAAAAAGACATGGAAACTGTTCGACCAAAATGCCAATACCCGCCCAATCGTCCAATCAAAATATGAACAAGTCGCCATTTCCGATCACCGGATGTAACTTCTCCCTCAACTCATGAAGAACGTAGCAGATGCCACACCACAAAGGAAGGAAGACGAACATCAACTGCACACCATAGATGTTTTGCAACAATTTGCAAGCTAAATCCTCGTTTTCACCCCCACAACCTTAGCACCCATTTGGTAAGGAGTGCCTTATTCATGCATTCAAGCTTCCCAACTCCCAGTCTGCCATCTTTTTTATGATTTGTAACTAATTCTCATTCAATAAGATGTAATACCCCCTATCACTTGTCCACCATCACACCAGAAGAAACGTCTCATCAGAGTCTCGATCTTTCTACTCTTTTCCTGTGGGAGAAATCTGGTGGAGAAAAAGAAAATAGGGATTGCAAAGAGTATGTGCTTGAGAAGAATCGAGGTTCCTTGTTTTGATAGCATTCTTGCCTTCCAACCTGCAAGTTTGTTTTCCAGCCTATTTAAGAAAATCCTCCGGTTTGCTAAACGAAGCCGGCCAACCACTAGTGGAAGTCCCAGATACATCACATGGAGGCTCACGTATGGGCGTTGAAGGGTATTGGCAATCTCCTCAATCTCCGATTGTGAAATACCAAAAGGAATAAATGTAGACTTCACCTTGTTAAGCCGTAAGCCATAAAAATATCATTTAGAATGCCACCATTTTTTTGGATTGGCTTTCCCCCATATCTAGTTCTTCTCCTAACTTGATCGATGCCATCTATTCTGATTAGTATGGGAGAAAGGGGGAATATTATGTAGAGTTCTACAGGTCATATTCAGATTCTCTAGTTCAAATTTAATGCCAGATTTTAGACTCTCTAGTTCAGATTTAGAGTATACATTCAGATTGTTTCAAAGCATACAGTTTGATGCACACACGCATGTGATCATTATTTGAGAAGTCCCCATCTTTTATTTGGACTCGGAGTTTTCGCGCGATCCATAGGGACTCTAGAGTGAGATCACATTCTCTGAGCCATTGTGGGTTTAGGGTTCTCACGTGGTTTCATACAGGCTCTAGAGTACAAATCCCATTCTCCGAGCCATTGTGGGTTTAGGGTTTTCATGTAGTTTCATACGAACTCCTGAGTAGAGATCCCATTCTCTGAGCCAGTATGGGAGAGACCCAGTTCTCCGATAAGGAGACCTTCAGATTCCATTCTCCAGCGACCGTGGACTCCGACGAGGATTTTCTATAGTTTTTTTCAGATTGGCCCTTCAAAGAGATGGAGCATTGCGGGCCAGAGTTCTTTAGGTGGAGACTTTTTCCAGTTTCAATGACTCCGACATACATAGTATGGAGCACACATACTCCGATGAGAAGACCCAATTCAGTTCACACTCCAGACCTTCAGTTCCTCCTCACCAGTATGACATGAGAAGCAACATCCTCAGCAAACAGCCAGTAGAGTATACGTTGAGTTGATATTGTCTGTAGTGTCTTGTATTGTGTGAGTGAGAGATTCTTTCCATTTATCCAAGCTGAGCATTGTATGCTCCAGTTTGAGGGGGAGTGTTAGAGTATGCATCAGAAGGTGGGTAATTGGATCCCTTCTGGGTCCAATTATCATACCCTCTTATATTTAGTCCCACATCGGTTATTCGTGGGACTTGGAGATACATTGGGGGCTATATAAGAAGCCCCACACCCATTGTATCGGTTGAGAAAGTGAATAGGAGAATCGACCCTTAGTAGCATACTCCCGTGGTTTTATCTCGCTCCTTAGGGAGTATGGTTCCATGTTAAATCCAGATGTTTTCCATTGTTCTTTATTCTTTATCTTTGATATCATGCTTCCACATTATCGTTTTCTACAGAGAATAAGGGAAAGCATGTAGAAATGTGTGATGCTGGATTGTTTGAGTCATTGGGTGGTTATGGTGCAGGCAACACCGGGGGAGATGGTTCGTTAGAGGGGGGAGAGTGGCAGCTTGTGGTCTTAGTCAAGGAGGAGGATGCAACATTCTCCTAAGTCATCTGTTGCGGTCTTGTAAGTGCAATGTTGCTGTTGGTTTAGGAAGATTGGTTATATGTCCAAAGCTTGTGCGAATGCCACTGTTTGTTTTTGCTGTTGGGCATTTGGCTATCGTCAGGTTGACTGTGAATTGAAAAGGGTTTGGTAGTGCATGATTGTGTCATCCTCGATAGGTCTTTAGGTTCGTGTCGAGGTTCCGAAGGATGATGAAGCCCATTTTGGTGATGAAGTCTGGTTTGGCGATGAAGTTAAGAAGGGCGATATCGCTATGATTGGTTACTCTGGTTGACCTATCAGGAAGATGCCTGCTTTTTCGTTGGTTGATTTGCTCGTGGGAGAGCGCTCTACGAAAGATCTGTGGGAAATTGTGGATTTCTTTGGGACCATGGACGAATGATGCTCCGCCGGTGATTTGATATGGTTGAATGACTCCTTGCTTTGTGCAAAGCAGCTCAGACATGGAGTTGCAATAGTAGTTGAAGGGCATTGTAAGTGGGCTCCATCAAGTGGTGCAGTGATTTAGGACATATCTTTGTGATGGCGTTGGCAATGCCAGCATCAATCGGTTGTTCTATCTTGATTTTCCCTTGGAGTGCTGTGATTTCCTATTGGTTAAGGTGACCCTTTCATCGACCGATGAGTTGACAATAGTGGTTGAAGATCATATGTGTTCGGGTGACTGATGGGAGCTCATGGTAGAACTGAGGCCAAATTCCGCCCTCCTTAAGAAGGTATTCTTTCTCACTCCGATTAGAGGCAACTGTAGGGCCTCACGGCGATGATGGCGTGATCTTTTGCCCATTTAGGGATTGCAACCACTATGAATTTGGGATTGTAGGTGTTGATTAAGGCATCACCCACGAAAGTGGTAGCATCTGGGGTGGGTGGGAATACGAAATCGGTAAAGCAATCAGGGCAAGTAACAGTGAATGTGGTGCCTAAATGAATGGGAGGTTTCACCTGTTGGAGTCTTATTTTGCGGGTTTTGTGTATTCAACTATTGGGTCGAACTGGAAAGAGGTCGGGTGTAATGTGCATGATATGTTTGGGGATCTTTTCCAGGGTTGTAAAAGTCGCCTGACTGACCCGACTAGTAGGTCCGACTAGTCTAGTCAGTAGGGTGGCCGACCGAGTACCAACTAATTCCGATTAGGTACATTAGTCGACCAATTTTTTGCTAGGAGATACCATATTCTTATATGTTTTGCTTTTTTCATAAGCAAACTTATTATAATATGCTTAGTGTTTTATTTAAATTCAATTACTTGTTTTATTTATTATGATAGTATAAAAATGTACAAAATCTATGTAAATATATGTATAAAAATGTGTTATATATTTAAAAATAATCATAAAATTCAAAGCCGATTAAAGTCCGACTAAATCCGATTAGTCGTCCGACTGCCGATTAATCCTTAGTCAGTGACCCGGCCGACGGAGTACCGACTACCGACTTTTACAACCTTGATCTTTTCAGGTCACGAGGGATCTAACTGAAGGGAGGTTAGACCTCGTGTATCATGGAAATGAGGAAAATGCGAGGTACATTCGTAATAAAAGGTGCTCCTCATATGAGCGATAACACAATCATGTAACAAAAAAATTGATTGCAAATATGAAACCATATAGTAACGGAAACTATTTCTCCATCGTTTTGCAAGATCATACGAGTATAAGAATATGCATTTGATGAACGAGTTTCTAAAACAAAGGACCTCATGATATAAGTTTGTTTCGATGAACGCTTCCACTTGCAGTTACGACGATGACTCGTGGTACTTCTCACGAACTTGAGAGTTGATCTCCACCAAGTTGTCCACATCAAGAGAAATCTAGATTGATCTCTACGTCTTTATTTCATCTTACGAAACTAAGTTCTTCTCCACGGGCACGGAGCACGGAGAAGAAAATGGTTCCCCTCACAATTGGTCGAGCCAATGGAGAGTAAGAAAATGCTATTTTTTGGACGACCTAGGGTTTTATGGGATATATGAGGACAACCAAGGGAGAGATTAAAGAGAGCTTTTCTCTTCTAAAGTCTCCTCTTAATTCTTTGGATTAGAGAGCACTTGCTTGACGTTGAATTAGAATTCAATAAAAGAGAAGAGAGTCTGTGCCTCTCTTTATAAACTCAAGGGGACAACCAATGAGATTCCTTTCCAAGTATAAATAGCCAAAGATGGACCCTTGATCTCATTATGGATGGCTATGAGAGTCCTAGTATCTCAAAGAGATGGCTAGCTAATTCACCTCCATTATCTCTAAACAAATTGTCATAATAGAGTCCTATAGAAAGGGCGACCAACAAATTTGGCTTCCAAATATCATGAGTGGACGCCCATGGTGGATCCACCACATGATTCTATTTAATTCCAATTCAGTCTTAGTATGTCTGTCTCTTGATAAACATCAATTGAAATTAAATTCTAATTATCAAATTGGGAGATTTATAAAATTTTCCCTATTAGTGAATCCAATTCATTTGTCTAGAAATGCTAATTCAATTCACATTTATTTATTTATTTATGTGAATCACATTATGAATTTCATCCATATTAATTTATTATGATATTGTATGTATATTAATTAAATGGTAATAATACATATCCCATATTTTATTATCAATGATAATAACAATTATTATCTTGATAGTTAATTTCTCAATGTACAATTCTTAATCCTATAAAAATTCCTTGCGACATTCATGAATACTTGGAGATGATTTCAGGGAGATTATACATGCCATGTATAGTGACTTGATATATATCTAATATCTGGATTCATACCACTTTGAATTATCTGATTTAATCCGATATTGAATCAATTTCTCTAATTCACTACGAATACTTTTGGAACAATTTCCAACTCTTCGATCTAGAAACTAATTATATGAATTGAGATTTAATTCAATTGATTCTCATTCATCAAGACTCAAAGAGGAGTCACGAAAATCCACGTGGTTTCATTATTCCCTTGGAATCGATGTGTCATGGTCTACTATTTATTATTATCATTGCATCAACATAGAGCATTCCTGATACTCAAGCGTGAGCGTCTTACATACTGAAAGACTTTGAATAACCCGAAGTTAATCAAATATTGGTTATCTTCTTCGATCATTTATCAATATATTTTTCAATCGATTAGTAGGCGACAATATATATCATTTACTTTCGAAAAGTATATATTAATATTTCTACATTCTTATCTTGTTTCATATACAAGATGTCCATCCATGGAATTTGTTGTGACCCCACTGTCTCATGAGTGAGCTCGAGTAAGCTCATTCTCTCGGTTCAGAAGTATGGACCTATATGATTCCTTTAAGAGATGCATCCCATATTTCCTCATCTTGACACCAACTCACTGTTCTTTATACCTTATCAAGCCATCAATCTATTAGTCTGCCAAATGTGCATACTTGGATACATAGATGTATACATGTTTCTCGTCAAAGGATATGTGCTTGTTCGACAATATATGATACGTGTCTTAAGTATCTCAATCTCGTCAAGTAACTCTTAATCTTAACTCATCCAACCCCTCCACTCTATTCCTATACAGGTGGCCTGCATCAAGAGTTGTTGGGAGTTTTATGTTATGTTGCTATTTTATAGTTTATTTATTTCTCTGTCCTTATTATGTATTTACCCATCATGGCTTCTCTCTTCTATACAAGAGAATCCCTGGGCTCTATGAATAAACAACAAAGTATTCTCTTCCACATGGTATCGGAGCAACATTCCTAGACCGGAGCCCTAAGCCCCACCCCCTATCCTACCTCCTTGCCTCGTCGCCTCCCACTGCTCAGATTAGCGTGCTGCCGCCCGACAATTCCCCAAGGCACTGCCCGGCGGCAACCCAACACTGCAGCAGACCTTGCAGGGGTCTGACGCCACCATGCCATGCCCCGATACACCTCCTAGCCGCGGCAAGCGCAATCCAGTGCCGCCAGGTCGTGCCCCAAGGCATCGCCCAGCTGCCAACAGGCGCAGCCTGCGTTTCAACGCCGTTCAGCGTCGTCGACACAGTTCCGACGGCTTCCAACATCGCCTCGTAGTGCCTAGAGGTTCACCTATTGCCCTGGCGCATTGCCTAGACGTTCGTTACCGCTCCACACTTTGTTTTCTGGTCCGATTCTGCTGTTTTTGGCTCGATTTTAGATTGTTTTGGTCCCTTTTCATCGAGTTTGGATTTTGGATGTGGTATGAGTCCATGCCCTTAATCGCCCCTTTTCATGTTTGTGTAGATGCTTCACGATCTGTCTAAGGTCCCAATTATTTATCCACGATGTCAGAAAGCAGAGTTGATACGCCATCTACTTGTGCCTTCAAGGGTCGAACAACTATTGTCAAGATGGACAACATAAATTACGAGTTGTGAGCGACACAGTTCATGAATATGCTGCAATGCCATGGTAAGAAGCATATGCTGATGCAGGATGAGGCGGTGGACAAGACTGAGACCAACACCTCATGGGAGGCTGATGATGCACATACCAAGGCGTGGCTATCTGGTAATGTCTCTGTTGAGATAGCCAACGATATCCTGAGTCAACCCACAACAAAGGTAATGTGGGATATCCTCGCAGGAACACATTCTCAAGTGAGGAATGAGTCAAAGATATTGCAACTCTAGCATGATATCTTCACGACCAAATAGGGTGATCGTCCTCTTCACACCATGTATACATCTCTGAGGGGTATGTTTGAGCAACTCCATAACTACATACCCATAACAGCCTTACCATAGCAGCATAAGGACTATAGAGATTCTGTCATGAACGGGGTGTTTTTGGCTGCCGCTAACCCATAATATGATTCGGCTCGCTCTCAACTTCTCACAGACGCTACCATACCTCCTATGGAGGAAGCGTACCGCAAGCTGAGCCGATTGATTGTCCCTTCTGCTACATCTTCTCAGACATCATTGGCTATGGTAGCTTCCCGAGGTAGAGGTGGTTCATTTCCGTTCAGAGGACGAGGCACATGTGGTAGAGGCGGTCCACGCCCACGTTAGTCATGTTCATATTGTCACCGATCGGGCCACCCAAAGGCACGTGCTACTTCAAACACAGCTTCCCACCATCGACACGTGCTGCTGAGGATTTGTATGGGCCATGTAATGGGGCCAACACTGCTCAATTAGTTGCAGATCTGTTCATGGGTAGGGGGATGTGGCAGGATGCGGCTTGGATCATTGCTGGTGACTTCAATGTGACTGTTTTCGGAGGATCGACCTGGCGGTTGTGGTGGGAGAGATGTCAGTTTGGCAGATTTGGCAGTGATGGTGTCTGAGCTCATGCTTCAGGTTGTGGACGTCTCGAGATGTATGTATACTTGGCGGAACTCGAGATCTCGGTCACATATTGACAGATTTATGATGTCATATGAGGCGTTGGGGCTTTTCCCCTTGGCTGGGGCTCGGGCTCTGCCGAGGGCACATTCAGACTGTACGCCTCTTTTCTAGTGTTCGGAGGAGGACATTCACGCTTGGACTTTCTTCCGCTTTGAGAGGGCGTGGTTGTTGGAGGAAGGCTTTTGTGAGGCTGTTACAGAGTTCTATGAGGGATGCAAACCTAATGGGTCGGCGACGAGCAGATTGGCAAGCAAGCTGGTTTCGCTCAGAAAGCATCTGATGGAGTTTAACATGGCCAACCGACTACAACATAAATCTAGAAGATTGATAGCTCAAGAGCTGTGCAGACTAAACAGGCTGGAGGATGAGAGGCAGGTGACGACGGAGGAGTGGGCTGATAGAGTCGGTCACCTGGATGTGCTTCTTCAGGGGGACAAGAAGGTGGAGGTGGCTTGGAGGCAGAGATTCAGGCAGCGGTGGTTGAGGGAGGGGGATGTAAATACGATGTTCTTTCACGCTATGGCAAGTGGGCGAAGACGCAGAAATTTAATACATTCGATCCTTGTTGGCGGTATAGCGGTCGAGATGGTGTCGTTGGAGGGGGAGTTCATAGAGGCGGAAGCAAGGAAGGCACTATTTCAACTGATTGCAGATGGTGCACCAGGTCTGGACGAGTTTCCGTTGTGTTTCCATAAGGAATTCTGGGAGGCAGTCAAACAAGACTTGATGGAGGTGCTGCAGGAGTTTCGCCAAGGGAATATGGGATTCAAGAGATTGAACAAGGCACATATCTTTCTGCTACTTTAAAAGGGCACCCCGATCAAGGTGGGGGATTACATGCCGATAACACTGTCGAACGCTATCTATCTTTTGATTTCGAAGATTCTTGCTAACCGTTTGAGGGGGGTACTACACCAGATCATTTCGCCTGAGCAGACTACTTTTGTTCCTGGAAGAGATATGACAGATGGGTTAGTGATGGCTTCAGAGGTGATGATGGACTGAAAGCGAAGCAAAGCCAAAGGTTTGCTTTGGAAAGTTGACTTTTCCAAGGCATATGATTGTGTTGATTGGAGATTCCTGTGGGTATCATTGGAGAAGCGAGGCTTCCCGAAGCATTGGATTGCTTTACCACCGCATCCCATGCCGTGCTTGTCAATGGCAAACCAGAAGGGGGGGTTCTTCCAGCCGCAAAGGGGTATCAGACAGGTGCCTGCTGGCGCTGCTCTTATTTGTGATTGGGGCCGATGCGCTTGCAGTGATGAGAAGGTTGGTGATAGGGGATGACTGGTGTTCGAGAAACAGGAAGGAGGAGATTTCCATCCCGCTCTTGCAGTACGCAGATGACACTGTCCTATTCTTGGGGGCTGAGGCGAACAAGATGTGTCAAGCTTCACTTGTTATGGAGATTTTTGGGGATGTTTCGGGCCTTCGGATCATTAGGGAAAAATCGGTGGTTGTTCCTTTTGGTCTCACGGAGTAGGAGCTGCGGATCGCGACGTCGATGTTGGGATGACCCACTGTTGTGCTGTCGATCATGTACTTGGGGCTCCCTTTGGTGGCGGGGAGGCTGAAATCAGAGGATTGAAGGGCATTGTTGGAGAGATTGGATGGAAGAGTGGCAGGTTGGAAGGCGACAATGCTCTCTAAGGGTGGGAAGTTGGTGCTTCTGAAGCATGGTCGCTCGGCCATCCCAATCTTCTTCTGTTCCACAAGATTGATGCTTGCTGAGCTGCGAACGAAGATTGAGGTTGTGATGAGAAAATTTTTCTAGTAGGATGAGCGACAGGTTAAGAAGGGCTTTCACCTGATGGACTGGGCCAAGGTGACATCTTCAAAGAAAATGGCGGATTGGGTGTGCTGCGAATGGGGGAGATGAATATGGCTTTTATGGTGAAATGGGTGGTTCACCTATGGGGGAAATCGGAGGACCTGGTGTGCCGTCTGCTGAGGAAGATTTATGGTACATCTTTGTTTATGGAAGCCGTCCTTGGGCGGCTGTCGTCTTCCTTGTGGAAGGGGATTATTGACGTTTTTACATACTAAGTTGTGACTGGTGTTTGGGGATGGAGCAGGGTTTAGCTGTTGATTGGATGATTGGACATGAGATGGGGCGGTGAGGGAGCGCTACCCATGACACTTGAGCTTGGCAATGGACAACGGGGTGTGGGTGTAGTAGGTGTGGGCCCGTAGGACGTGGTCTCTGGTGTTATCTTTGGCCTTATCGGACCAAAGGGTGGACGAATTATTTGCTATGCAAACAGAGCTGATGGAGAGAGAGGGGCCTTCTTCAGGCATGGATCACTATATTTGGGGAGATGGGAGGTTCACGGTGAAAAAAGCATACCGTTTCTTGGTGGAGGGTAGAAAAGAGGTAGAGGAAGAGGTTGGTGTTGATGTGGGCATGATTTGGAGATGCAAGGTGCCAACTCGAGTTGAGATTTTCCTCTGACTGTTTAAGCTTTTGAGGATTCTAACCAAAGGTTGCCAGGGGGCAACTGCTGGGCACGGAGGATGTGTCGTGTAGTAGATGCGGGTCGGAGCTGGAGGATGCAGATTATTTGTCTATCTTTTGTTCACTCTCAGTTGAGGTGTGAAAGGTGGCCAATATCACGTGTCTTACACGGCAAGATTGTCCCACCTTCTGAAGAGATATTAGATCGGTTTGCAACTTTGGACATGAGGACAACTCTTACTCCTTTACTTTGGTGTGATCGATTTGGTACGCCATGAACAAAGCCATTTTTGGGGGACAAATATAGCGAAAATGTATTGGAGCATTGTAGGGTACTCTGCTTATCGTGGGAAATGTAATTCGATGTAATACCTAACTTTTTGATAAATACATACATATACTGAGGTAGATCCTAGCTTGGGAAGTCACCCTTCATTTTTCTCAAAAAAATTGACACGTGCTGCTGAGGAGGTTCAGACTGCTATTGATCTCATCGATCATCGTTATTATGACTTCGTTGCCCTTCTGATAGAGATCATGCCACAAGTTGTCGGATCTTCTAGTACTGGTCCATCAGATATTGCAGCATCTACCTCTACTAGTACATCATGTATTATTCATGCATTTACTGGCCGCTCTAGACTAGATACTTAGAATGGATAATTGACTCTTTAGGGTCACATCATCTTTGTGGAGATCGCTTGCAGTTTAGTACTTGTAGTCTAGCGTAAGCATGTAGATCAGTGGTCATTGCTGATGTGACACATTCCCCCATTACTGGACAAGGGATGTTCATTTGATTCCCTCCATACGTCTACAAAACGTTCTTCATGCACCTGTCTTCTCCATGAATTTACTATTTATCAGTCATATTACAAAAGATTTACATTGTTGTGATATATTTGACTCTAATTCCCTTGTTTTTCAGGATGTACTCACGAGTGGTGATTGGATGTGGCCATGAACATGGAGGATTGTACAGGTTGACCCAATCTCCTTTTGCTGGTGCCTTTATCTTTCTGCAGAGTCGATTTCATCTTATATGTGGCATCTAAGATTTCATCCTCCACCGGTGCAAAAGATTTGTCGCTTCATCCATGGCATCTCTACCAAGTCCAGTTTCCAGTGTGAACAATGTCAACTTGGAAAGCATCATCGGCCCACCTTTGCTAGTCGTCAAGGTCATAGTAGTTAGTCTTTTTGAGTTATTTCATCTTGATATGCGGGGTCCGAGTCGTGTACCTGATCATCAGGGACGCGTGCACTATTTGGTTTGTGTTGATTTTTCCAGGCTGTCTTAGGTGTTTTTGTTATAGCATAAGTTTGAGGCTAGTATGTTGATTCAAAACTTTGTGGTTGAAATAAATTTTATCTACAACAACAACAAAGCCTTTTCCCACATTAAGTAGGGTCAGTTATATGGATTCTTTGCCTCCATTCAGATCTATCTTGGGTCATTCTCGAGCTTAGATCCAAAAAACTAAGATCATTTCGTATAGTCTCATTCTGACAGTTCTTGAGCCTTCCTCGTCCTCTCTTAGCCATCTCAACATCCCAAAATTCGCATCTCCTAACTGGTGCATCAGCTAGACCTCTTTTGCAAATGACCAAACCATCTTAAGCGGTTTCTTGCATCTTAACCTCGATCGAAGCTACACCAACTTTCCTTCTGATTGCACCATTTCGAATATGATCTTTACAACTGTGTCCACACATCTACCTTAGCATTTTCATTTCTGCTACTGCCATTCTCTACACATGTCTATGGTTTACATGCCAACATTCAGATCCATAGAGCACAACAGGTCTCACGGCTGCTTTGTAATACTTTCCTTTCATTTTCAAAGGAATTTTCGTATCACAGAGAACAATAGAGTTTCAAAGGAGGCCAACTGATGCACCAGTGAGGAGATGCAAGTTTTGGGATGTTGAGCCGGCTAAGAGAGGGCGAGGAGGCCCAAGAAGTGTTGGAATGAGACTATACCAAGGGATTTTAGTTTTGGGATCTAAGCCCGAGAATGACCTAAAATGGATATGAATGGAGGCAAATAATCCATGTAGCCGACCCTATTTAATGTGGGAAAAGGCTTTGTTGTTGTTGTAGAGAACAATGGAGGTTCCTCTCCCCTTTAACCGACATGCATTTGTTCTATTAGTAACATCTCCATCAATTTCCCTATCATGTTGCAAAATAGATCTCAAATTTCTAAAAGAATCTCTCTTCTGAATGATATTGTCACCAATCTTCACCTCGATTCCTTCACCATTGCTTCCGTCAAAAGTGCACTCCATATATTCAGTCTTAGCTCTGTTTATACGAAATCCTTTAGTCTCCAATGCATGTTTTCTGACCTCAAGCTTCTCATTTACCCCATCTCTAGTTTCATGAATTAACACGATATCATTCATCGACTAACATACACCAAGGTATCTCCTCTTGGATGTGACTTGCCAACTCATCCATAATCAAAGTAAAAAGGAGTGGACTCAAAGTTGAACCTTGAAGCAAACCAATGTTGATGCCAAAATAGTCAGTCTTCCTAAACTGTATCCTTGATTCCTTACACAAGATGAAACCCTAACATACATATCCTTTACAAGGTTAATGTATAGGACATATATTTGTCTCTTCTCCAAAACTCTCCATAATATCTCTCTTGGGACAGAATCATAAGCCTTTTCCAAATCAATAAAAATCATGTGGAGGTTTTTCCTTTTAGCTCTATAAATCTCTATTATTCTCCTTATCAAGTGGATGACTTCAATAGTTGAGCAACCTGGCATGAATCTGAATTGTTTTTCTTTTACTTTGGAAACTTGCCTCAACCGTCTTTTGATCACATGCTTCGAAATTTTCATAATGTGACTCATCAGCTTTATCCTTTGTAATTTGAACAATTTTGAATGTCTCGTTTGTTCTTATAAAGAGGTACCACGGTGCTTCTCCTCCAATCTTCAGACATTTTCTTGCTTCACCAACTAACATTGAATAAGTTTGTAAGCCTAGTCAAACCACGCTCACCTACAACTCTCCAAACTTTTATAGGAATGTCATCAAATCCTATACCCTTCCCAGGACTCATAACCTTCAAAGCCTCCTCTACTTCCTTACTTTGAATTCATCTACAACTTACACGATTCAAGTACCTTTCACTACTAGTTACATCTCCCAAAGTGATCTCTCTATTTCCTTCTCCAATAAAAAGCTGATGGAAATACTGCTTCCATCTACTCTCTATATCCTTTTGAGTAACAAGCACGTGACCTTCCTCATCCTTAATGCATCTCACTTGAGAAATGTCTTTGTTCTTTCTTTCTTTTGCTTTAGCCAACCTTAATATATCCTTCTGGCCCTCCTCAGAGTCGAGATTTTTGTACAAAACTTCATAAGATTTAGACTTCGCTTCGCTTACAACCTTCTTTGCTTTCTTCTTCGCTATTTTGTAGTTTGTGACAATTTCCTTTGTTCTATCCTTAGACATAGCTTTAAAGCATGCTCTTTTAATTTTGAGCTTCTCTTGCACCTCTCCACTCCACCACTAAGCCTCCTTTTGGCCTGGAGCTCCTCCCTTTGACTCGCCTAGCATTTCTTTGGCCACCTTTCGGATGCAAGATGCTACCGCCTCCCACATCTCATTTGCACATCCGTTACAATCCCATGATAAGTCTTCTAAAACCTTCTCCCTGAAGCTTGATTGTTTCAATTGAAGATTCCACCATCTAGTTTTAGTGATCTTGGAAACCCTCCTTTTCTTTACCAATCCTTTTATTTGCACATCCATGACTAACAAGCGATGTTGGGTGCCTCTATAAAATGCATTCGTTCTGGTAATGCTCTTGAGTTATGTACTGCACAACTTTCAATTTTTTTAGCTCATGCATTATCCATCAGACTTTTGTCCATATACTTCTCAGCAGAATGGTGTTGCTGAACGCAAACACTGCCATCTTCTGGATATCACTAGGATTCTCATACAGAGTCGGACTCCTCATTATTTTGGGGTGATGCTGTGATGACATCATGTTATCTTATAAATTGGATGCCTTCTACCATTTTGGGTGAAAATGTACCCTTCTTCCTTGCTAATCTAAAGGACCTTTTCTTTCTTACGCCACGAGTATTTGGTTACGTTGCATTTGTCCATCTCTTGCATCTTGGTCGTGACAAGCTCGCTCCTCGAGCTGTCAAATTTGTATTCGTTAGGTACTCGCACGCAAAAGGGTTATCGATGTTTTGATCTTGTAAAAAGAAAATATTATATCAATGCAGGTGTTACCTTCTGAGTCCATCATGTACTATTCTCCTACGTGTGATAGATTGAGTCCCTCTGAGTCTAAGGATGCAGTTGTTCTTCTACCTCCACCTACATGTGTACCTCATTCTGTCCTCCATGCTCCAATGCCTTCCCTAATATCCAACACGCCTCAGGTAAATTCTGAAAATTTGGTTTCGACTGATGTTACTAGTATTGTGCATGATGTACAAGATCATTTAGAGGACGGGCATACTGATATACAGGGTGAGGCCAAAACCACCACAAGAGAGTGATATGGGGTGGTCTATTGCCTTGCAGAAAGGCAAATGTTCCTATGCACGATATCCTCTCGTAGGTCTGCCAGGTCATGTGTCTCTAGAGCGGCTGTCACCAGATTTCAGGCAGTTTGATGTGGGATTATCTGCCATTGAAATCCCACGTACACATCCGGAGGCTCTAAAAGTGAGCTAATAACACCTAGCCATGGAGACGGAGATGGCCGCTTTACAGTCGTAGCACGTGGCGCATTGTTACAGCTCCTACAGATGTGTCGATTGTGGGATGCAAGTGGGTGTTCACTGTGAAGCATCGAGCATATGGCATCATTGATCGCTACACGGTAAGGCTTGTGGCTCGTGGGTTCACCCAGACCTATGGGGTGGACTATCATGACACCTCTCCAGTAGCTTGGCAATCCACACTCCGGATTCTTCTCTCCGTTGTAGTCTCATGGAATTAGCCTCTGAATTAGCCCGATGCGACGAATGCATTCCTCTATGGTGATATACAAGAGGAAGTCTACATGCAACAACCACCTGGGTTCACTGATGAGGGGGAGTGTCAGAAGGTGTACAAACTTCATAAGGCAATCTATGGCCTTAAGCAGAGTCCAAGAGCATAGTTTCAGAACTCTTGGTCGTGATAGAGCAGAAGAGGTTCGTGAGATCAACTGTAGATCACTCACTGTTTGTTCAGAGTACCAAAATAGTATTGTTGCTATAATGGAGTGTTGATGATATCATCATTACAGGAGATAATGTACATGGCATTCAAGCAACTAAGGCTTTTCTTGGACATCAGTTTGTTACCAAGGACCTTGACAGTCTACGCTACTTCCTTGGATTGGAGTTTGCCAGGAACCAGCGAGATCTTGTGATGACCTAGAGGAAGTGTGATATGGGCCTTCTCTCAGAGACAAGTATGGCATATTGCAAGTTAGCCACTACTCCTATGGACCCGTGCATGAAACTATATGATGATGACACTGAGGAAGTAGACAAAAGGAGATACATGGAGCTCGTTGGGAAGCTTCTATATGTGACCATCTTCAGACCAGACACATCCTTTGTAGTGAGCAAAGTGAGTCAGTTCATGGAGCAACTTAGACATGCACATATGGATGCAGTCCATATGATTTCGAGGTATCTAAAGACCTCACATGACACTCGTTTTTTATTTAGCAGAGGCACATCCATTGCTGTTACAGCTTGCGCATATACAGATTGTGCATGATGACCCAAGGACATGAAGTTTACTTCTGGCTTCTTTGTGTTCATGGGAGTTTCTTCGTATCATGGAAGAGCAAGAAGCATACAGTTGTCGCCAGATCCAATGCGGAATCTGATTACATAGCTATGGCATAAGTGAGTACAGAGATGATGTGGGTCAGATTCGTTCTGACTGACCTAGCTATTGAGATGCCTCTTCCCATTCACTTCCAATGTAACAATCAAACCGCACTGTTTATTGCTAACAATCCAGCATTCCATGAGAGAACCAAGCATATCGATGTAGGCTATCATTACACTCGAGACATGATTTAGAAGGGTCTCATTTCTACATCTCGTGTTAGCTCAAGTGAGCAGACAACAGACGTGCTCACTAAGATTCTAGCCCGAGGACCCTTTCAGAGATGCTGTTCCAAGCTGAGCTTGATAGACATCTATGCTCCAACTTGAGGGGCAACGTTGAGAGTTTTATATTGTGTTGCTATTTTACAGTTTGTTTATTTCTATCATGATCATGTACTAGGGTTTATCTCTTCTATATAAGATAACCCTTGGGCTGTATGATTAAACAACAGAGTATTGTCTTCCACAAGAGTGGAAGTCAGATTGTCATTCTTTAGAGAAGATTGTCATCTCTTATTAGTCCGGAGATCCTTCTTGAATATCACCTAATGATGCTTATTGTTTTTTCAATCTAACTCTTTAGATCTACAACCATGCATCAACTTCTATGATTTAACTATTCGGATAAAAAACTATATGATATTAAGATGGATATTGTATATAACCTTAATTGTACTAAGAGACTTTATAAGTGCAAACACATTTATGCTTTAATTCAGATAGTAGAATGAAATGATTAACATTTTATTGCATAATGATGTACCATGAACTTATATATCTAACATTCTCCTAGTAGCCCTCAGAGCCATTCATGGTAAGCCCTCAGCCCTCAAATCCATACTCATAACATGCGATCAAAAGCCTTTTGTGTCTAAGGCATGGTAAGCAGATCATCAATATCTTTGGCAGATGCAACCTTGATGATAGTGATATAACCTCGTAAGTCGTTTTTGTATCTCTTGAATTATGTGATATTTCTTCTCCACATGCTTGCTCTTTTGATGCCACTTTGGTTGTTTTGCTTGTTGTATGGCAATCATGTTATCACACTGTAACATAATAGGACAATCTTATGAGAAAACTACACCAAGTTCCTAGATGAACATGGCTTCAATTGTCGAATTTATCACGGTGTTCTTCTTCTTGCTTCTCCAACTCACAACATCACCATTCAACGGGAATATGTACCTTGAGGTTGACTTCCTATCATCAACATCGGATTGTAAGTCTGAATACATGTATCCTAAGACATGGAGATCAATATATACATAAACCAAGATGTAGTATTGAGTTCTTCTTAGGTTCTTGAAGGTGCTTTTCACTGCACTCCAATGGTGTTCTCCATAGTAGGATTGATAACTACTTACTACTCCCACTGAGTGGCAGAAATCTGATCTTGTACACATCATGGTATATATCAGGCTTCCTACAACTGATGCATAATGGTATCCAACCATGGCTTTCTTATCCTTAATAGTTTGAGGTGCTATCTTTAGATAGGTTAATAGCGTGTCCCAAAGGATTGATGCCTTTCTTCTATTTTCCATATGAAATCTTTCCGAGATTTTCTTGATATATCCTTGCTGAGATAGTGTCACTATCCTTTTTAATCTGTTTTTGAATAGCTTCGTACCCAAGATGTAAGAAGGTTTTCCAAATCTTTCATCTCAAAGGACTATGTGATAACCAGATCTTAACACTGGACACCATCCCAATATCATTCCCAATGATTCAGACGTCATCTAAATAAAACACGATGGACATATTGGCACTCTCATTAAGCTTCTTGTATTTTTTTTGAAGACCAAAGGAGGGGGTAACATGCTATGTGCCCGCCCCAAAATTTTATTCAAAGAGGGGAAAAAAGGAAAAAGTACAGAGGAAGATACAATCACACCAGAGACCAGTCCTCAACAAAAGCCCTGGACTGAATACAAACATTCTCCCGATAGAACCTTTGACCAGAAAACAAGAGATCATTCCTAGCAAGCCAAATAGACTAAAGCAAAGACAGCGGGATCAGTAACTCCCCCCGCGGCCGCAGACGAGCCGACCGCAACGAGCCCAAAAAATCGTCGAAGGACCTCGAGCAAACCCAGTCAAGGCCGAGGTCCTCCCACAAACCGGAAATGCAAGAACAGGTGAAGAAGATATGATCCACCGATTCGATACCCACCTCGCATAAAGGGCAACAATCAGATGTCGTACAAAAGAAGCGTGCGCAACGATTCCTCGTCATCAAACGCTTGTGCCTAAGAAGCCAAAGAAAGAAGCCAATCCGCTTGGGTAGCCGAAGACTCCACACTAAGTTACAGTCCCCCATAAGCACCTCAGATTGAGTAGGAGGCGGTCTGCGAATCGTTGCGTATGCCTTCCTGACCGAGAAAGAAGACCCCCTCCACACCTTGTGGTCTCTGTCCCCCCCGGGGCGCTCACAGGTAGCCAAGGAGTCACACATAAGAAGGAATTCCTCCAGCCTTTGATCCGAAAAGTTCGCACAAAAACAAGGCATCCAATTTCCATCACACCAGCACTCAGCAACCCTTGCATTCCGATCCGCCGCCAACGCGAAGAGCCGCGGGTACCAACTGGCGAGCGTGCCATCCCCCGTCCAATCCTCCGTCCAGAAGGCGAAAGAGAGCCTGTTACCCAACACAGGCCTGAAGAGATCATGAAATCGAGGCAGCAACGAAAGAATTCCTTTCCAGAAAGGGAACGACGCACCACCCGAAGCAAGCCCACCCGACGAGGAGCTAGAGCACCCATAAATGCGTCGAATCAGATCACAGCATAAATCCTTGCCGCTACCCCACAATCTGGATATCCATTTCAACATCAAGGCTTCATTCATAGCATCCAAACGTCGGACACCCAACCCGCCCTCAGCCTTCGTCAAGGTAACCGTATCCCAGTCAACCAGGTGCATGCCTCTAGCCTCCTGACCACTCCCGCGCCAGAGGAACCTCCTCATCACCCCCTCAATACGCGATCGAATCCCCTTAGGCAATATGCGCGAAGACATGAAGAAGATCGGAATCGCAGCAAAAACCGCCTTCATGAGGACCAGCCTCCCCCCTGGAAAGGATAGAGGACCGCTAGCCCGCCAACTTGCCCTCCAGCTTTTCGACAACCGGAAGCCAATCCGTTAGTTTGGCCCTGCCGATCGTCAGCGGCAAGCCAAGGTAGCGGATAGGGGCTACCCACCCCCAGCTCCTCAGAACACATGCGCCCCTCCTCAGAGATCGCAAAAGGCACCAGAATAGATTTGTCTCGGTTTTGGATGAGACCCGATAACTCGCCGAACAGCTCCAGCACGACCGCGACAAAAGATAGTGTCATTCGCATACTGAATAATAGGAACACTGGGCCCATCCTTCGAGAAACCGGAGAAAAGGCCATTGCTCTGAACCTGGGCAACTAAGCAAGCCAGCACATCAACGGCAATGACGAAGAGAAGAGGGGCCAGAGGGCATCCCTGCCTGACCCCCCACTGAGGCTGGAAGAAGCCACCCTTCGGGCGGCCATTAACAAGGACCGCCAAAGAAGTCGTGGTAACGTAACGTTTCATCCAAGATATCCAGATGTCCGGGAAACCCCTCCTATGCATAGCCTCCCACAGAAAGCGCCAGTCAAGAATATCATAGGCCTTTGCAAAATCCACCTTCCAAAGCATTGCCTTCACACCATGCCTCTTCCAGTTCGCAACGATTTCAGAAGCCATGATCAAGCAGTCCCCGATCTGCCTACCCGACACAAATGCCGACTGGAAAGGATTCTGAACGAAATCCTAACTCTTTATGGTTTCATCAAATCGGATGTTCCGACTACAAGAAGCTTGTTTAATATCATATATATAGATTGCTTCAGTTTTCACACTTTGCCTTCTTCAATTATGAAGCTTTGGAGCTGCTCTATGTAGATATCCTCTTCGAGGTATCCATCAAGGAATGAAATCTTGGCATACATCATCAGATATCGTAGTCAAGTTGCTATAGCTAGCAATATTTTGACCATAGGAGAGAGTGTCTCATTGTAATCGATGCCTTCTCCTTGTGTGTAGTCTTTGTCTACGAGCCATGCCTTAAAAGCCTCTACCTTTCCATCATGCCCCTCTTTCTCTTGATAATCCATTTACACCAAATGGCTTTAACCCCTTTACGTGATATGCATGTAGTCTACTTCAGACGGTCCGTACACATTCTTATGCATCTAGTCTACTTCAGACTTCATTACTAACATTCCATCTATCCATGTCTTGGTATGCTAATGTTTCATCATATGAAGTGGATCATCATTAGACAATACAAGTGTATCTTCTTCTATTATCTATTCAGTTTCTGGTATAGGAACCTCGTAGTTCATCGATCTTACTAAACTTAATGACTTCTTTTACTTCATTGTTATCTTGACTCTTAAGGAATTCATCTTTTTGAAATTTGACGTCTCTAGAGAAAGATACTTTTCGAGTCTCATGACCATGAAGTAGGTATCCGATACTAATGCAAATAAGAATTCAACAGTGAAAAAAAATTTAACGGTGGAAATATTTGGTGGAGAAAATAAAAGAGGGTGGAAGAAGAGAAAAACTCGATGGATACGAGGGATTTGGGAAAGAAGAAGCATGAAGATAGTGCAGAAGGAGAAGAGAGAAGGGGGGAGATATGAGATAAATCTCAAATTTTGATTGACTCTGAATTCCATAAAACTTTAGACTACCACCCCCTTTATATCGGAGGAGAAGGATTACAAAAATAGAAAGCAAATAAAATTAAAATAAAATCCTAAATTGTACTCTAAATATCTCTAACCGAATAACTACTAAATATAACCGACTAACTAATTTGTTTTGAGATCACATGCGATTTCTTTATTTAAAATAAAATTGCAACGGACTCAATTATTCGTAGAAAATAATTTGACCCTAATTAGACTCTAATTAATATATGGAAAATTCAGCGCTAATTGTTCATTTCACGCTGCATCAGCTCTCTGCGTCTTCGAAAAACTCATCTCCTGATGAGTGGTTTGTTTATCAGACGTGGTATCGTAGAATTCATGCTGAATTTGTTGACAATCCATCCCAATTTCATATCTTTTTTTCTAATTCAGCATTACGTTTGTAGTTCTTCTCAATTGGAATGTGTACCTGCAATTTTTCTTTCCCTTCATTTAAATAAAAGCCCACTCATATGTATAATCCTTTAATCTTTAGAGAAACAATTTTTGACGAGAGGGGTTTCTTGTAATATTTCCAAATGAGCCAATTATCCCATTTTTATGGGATACAAATCTCATTGTGATGGAAAGAAAAACCCTTGTTGGGGTTTTCTTCCTCCACATTCGATGGTGGCGGTAACAAAGTGGACATAAGAGGCGGCGATGGCTACCGTGCGCATGATGGCGATGAGGTGAGGGCAGCCTGGGTCGTGCGACATGTTGAGCAGCATGCCGGAGCCGTGGCAGAAGTTGGAGCAACGACAAGGAAGGACACGTGAGGCAACCTGGGGTGAAGGGCAGCATCGAGGGGTTCCGTCGGAGATTGACGGTAGCGCTGGGAGGGAGTTGAAGAGACGTCGTGGAACATTGGAGGTGAGCCGTTGGGCGAAGGATGCGAGTTGGTGACAGTGGTGAGGCTTGGGGGGCGGAATGGGGCTGCTAGGGGGGTCAGTTTGGTGGCAGAAAGGGGCGGGGAGGGGGCTAGAGTTATGAGGTTGGCGTAGGGGACCTGCAAGAGGGTTGCGGGTGTCAGTGGAGTCGGTTCCGTAGGCGTAGGTTGGTCATAATATTGCTGGACAACAAACATAACATTGATGACAACTTTTTTTCTTGTTTTTTTTCCTCGAAAATCTGGACAGTAGCTTTGAGGACGGGAGGTATCGATCTGACGATGCTCAAGGTCCGAAAATCTACAGCCAACTCCCATAGACTCGACTAAAATTCGAATAATATAGACATCAATTCTTTGTCGTAGGCTTTGTTGGCTCTCCGTTTACGTTCCACCAAACGAGAGTCTTCCATTGTGCGTTTGTGCGAACATCTGTACATATTGTCAGATCGTGAGGACGATCTGAGGATCATGCTCTGATACCAAATGATGCAAATAAGAATTTGCAATTGTGAAAAAAATTTTTAACGGTGACAATACTTGGTGGAGAAAATAAAAGAGGGTGGAAAAAGAAAAAAACTCGCTGGATGCGAGGGATTTGGGAAAGAAGCGCGAAAATTGTGTAGATTGAGAAGAGAGAAGGGGAGAAGAGATATGAGATAAATCTCAAATTTTGTTTGACTCTGAATTCCATACAACTTTAGGCTACCACCCCCCTGAAGGAGGGGATGGATTACACAAATAGAAAATAAATAAAATCAAAATAAAATAAAATCCTAAAGTGGACTATAAATATCTCTAGCTGACTAACTGCTAAATCTAACCAACTAACTAATTTGATTTGAGATGACAAGCGATCTCTTTATTTAAAATAAAATTGCATGAACTCAATTAATCGCAAAAATAATTTGACCATCATTAGACTCTAATTAATGGATGGAAAATTCAGCCCTAGTTATTCATTTCATGCTGCATCATATACCGTTTTTTACATATCCGATGAAGTAGCACTCTCAGGTGCAAGATTCCAGCTTACTTGCATCCATGTTTTTAGCATGGAACAAACAACTGCAAATTCTTAAGTGTTGAACGCTTGGTTTAGTTTCAAACTAAAGATCATGAGGGGTTTTAGGTATGGATTTGCTTGTAATCTTGTTTAGGTCATAAGCTCCAGTCTCTGCTATGTGACCCCAGAAACTAAGAGGTAAGTGCGCTCTACACATCATTGATCTTACCATGTCCAACATGGCCCTGTTGCATCTCTCTACAACTTTGTTGAGTTGAAGAGTACTTGGAGTAGTGAGATTAGAAAATATTCATTTTAAAGGTATTTTTTGAATTCATTTAAAATGCATTCGCCGCCTCGATCAGATCAAATTTGTCGGATCTTCCTTCTTGTTTGATTCTCAACCATAGCTATGAACTTTTTAAACCTTGTGATGTAATATGAAGATAACTCAGTACCGTGCATGATCATCAATAAAGGTCGCATAATATTACGTGTTGCTGTACTAAATGAATCACATACATCGGTATATATCAGGTCAGTATACCTTCACATCTCATACCTTTCTTGGAGATGGGTGACTTGGATATTTTACCTTGAATACATATTTACGGGTTGGTAAAAATCCTACACTCTTATAAAATTTAAAGGGCTATCTTTACCAATCTATTGATCCTATCAACATGCACATGTCTGAGTCCTTGACGCCGGACCATTATCAAATGATCTCCATCGTTTCTTGATATTAGCATTTATAACATTGTTACAAAAATAAAATTTAAAATAGAATGCACCCTCTTTAAAGTACTATATGATGTGTAGCTAGTAATACAAATCATAAGGTGGAAGATTGTACCATATGACCAAGGAGGATAGCCATAGTATGTCGACGACGACAAAATCCATTGGGGTTGTGCTAAGAGATCCATGGGGATCTCTTCCGTCTTCTTACTTGTAGATTCTCCATGGTGGGACTTTAGTTCCCTTTGCTCGTGGTTTTCTTGTATACTGCTATGTATGATTTGGAGTTTTCCTGTATCTTTTTCGTGGTGGTCTCTTACAATTTTCTCCATTTGCCCGCATAAAAAGTTTTAGTATTTGTTATTTTCGAATCCTGCATGGTTAATTTTGTAGTTCCCAATTTCGCTTTAGGAATTCATACCTTTCGTTTAAAAATAAAAGAATTAGATGCATGATGCTGGTTTTGGTTTGATTATATCCCATTCCAAATTTAGTGGAGTTTTGTGTGGGAGTGTTTTTTTCAATTTCTCTATGGAAGTGATTGCGACGCCTCGAGATATGGGTCACAAAAACTTCATCTTCAATGTGTTCATGGACGATGGTGAGCTCGTTCCAAGTTTCATAAGCTGATGTACATTTGGAGATTTCATTGAATATTTCCCTAGTCAATCAGCTATACAAGATGTTTATCACCTCTAAGTCATTTGTTGCCATCTTTTCCTTGTTGGTGGTGATGTTTCTCTTGGGCCTTTAATATTTAGAATGCAATGCACAACATCCCAAATTTCATATCCCATAGTTTTTATGTAAATCTACATTCTAATTTTTCAAGAAGAAAAATTAGTACCATTAAACAATGAACTTATTGTTGATTGTCCTTTAACGGTGTTGGCGATGGAAGCGATATGCATGGATTTCAGTTATGCTCTCTGCGCGAAGCAGGCTTTGATACCAAATATGAGTTACCCTAAATCTTTAAACAAAATGTTATGACCAACAAATAATTATTGCAGATAATAATCACCGCAGATTAAAAAAGTAAGCCACATAACAACCATAAGAGGCAAGTACTTCAACGTGGAAACCCTACTGGGTAAAAACCATGACCCACGTCCATGGACTTAGGATTTCTGATTTATCGAGTCAGTCAACTATTCTACTATCTCGGTTTATTTCCCCACGGATAATTCAACTGTTTACAAATGCTCTAGATTACACAACAAAGTCTTTTCACAACTCGGATAAAAATCAAGTTCTTTGTATGTCTTTGATTTGACACCAAGTGTTACAATACAACTGCACCGTAAAGATTACATCAAGATTCAATTAAGCGGTATGCGTATGCGTTCGGACAGGTCACTGAATAGCGATTAAGCGGTATGCGGGAGCATATGCAGGGCATATGCGGTTCTACACGGTTTCCTAATTTTTTATTGAAAATAAATAAATATATACAAAATAAACTACAACTGAACTAAATTTATGTATAATTGTGGTCAAACACAAGATCTAAGAAAGACGACTTTCATTATATAGAGGTCAAAATAATCTTTATCAATCAAATATCAATACTTCAATAGAAAAATTAGCACACATCAAGGAGACTAATGAAAGTATATAATAAAAAAGCTCTGGTGGTTCGGAAGTCGAGAGGTGGAAGCCCTAATCGATGAATTGGGATTCTGGATGTGGAAGCCCTAATCAGGGTTTTGGGTTTCTCAATGATTCGGGGTGTCGAGTGCCTTTTTCGTAGATCCAGATCTGACAACTCAATTAAGCTCCGAAAACATGAAGCGGGCACACGGTTCACATATGCGGCCGCACATCCCGCATATGCGGACCGCATAAGCGCAAAGGGCGCTTAATGAGGGGCTTCATGTATGCGGTGCACTACGGTATCCGCTTAGGCATATGTGGTCGCATATGCGGCCGCTCAAACCGATTTCGTGAACACTGGATTACATCGAATTATAAAGCCTCAAATATATTATACAATGAGAATAATGAGACAAATAAACAAACACCATAATTGAATAAAGAAATGCAAATCGTACGTGTAGACTATTAGCTCTCAAGATGTGATCTTGAAGTAGAAATAGAGTGAGACTGCCTAGAGTAGAAATTTTGAAAGAGGCTAGAGAGAATGTATTGAGATGTGGCTCTACAACAAATGTTTAGCGCTCTACTTATAACTGTAGAGATATTTCTATGTTCTCTGTGTACTTTTTTATTTTATTTCTTTATATACATCTTATGTAATTTACCCATAGGTCTCTCATCTATATAAGAGAGCCTAAGGTTCCCAGGAATAAACAACTCTCTTCGATTTTTCCCAACATGGCATCAGAGTCACGGTCCTATACCAAAGCTCCGTACCCTAACCCTAAACCTAGCCTACACCTGTCACCCCCTCCCACCGTGGCCCCGTCGTCCCTGGCTGCCGCTCCTGCCTTCCCGTCGCACCGCTGTTGAGCCGCCGAGCAGCCAACCCAGTTCCACTCCCGCCTTCCCACCGCGCCGTCGCCGAGCAACTGGCTCGGTTCCCCTCTCGACAGCCGGTCCCGCTGCCGCCGACCAACACCTGTTGCCGGGCCAGTCTCTCTTCCCTTAGCCGTCGGCCTCCTACTTCCTTCAGCCTAAGGCCCTCTTTCCTTGTATCAAGGTCCCTTTGGGTTGATGGATTTGAGTGCATAAGTCTACATATGCATTCAAATTCACGCATGTCTGTGCAGACATTCTTTCGTTGGTCTACAAAACCTTAGTAATCCTCATCCTGCAATATGTCAGAAAACAAAGCCGACGTACCTCCCACATGCGCTTTCAGAGGTCCAACGCCTATTGTCAAGATGAACGAGACAAAATATGAGCTTTGGGCTATGCATTTCATGAGCCTTATGAAGTCTAATGGTAAGAAGAATGTTCTTATCGAGGAGGAGCTGATGGAGAAAACTGGGGTTAACGCCTCATGGGAGGCGGATGATGCATATGCCAAAGTTTGGCTTTTAGGTACATTGACAATAGAGATCGCCAATGATGTGTTACATCAGCCTACTGCTAAGGTGATGTGGGACATCCTCGCAGCAACTTATTCTCAGGCGAGGAATGAGACCAAGATCCTCCAACTCCAACAGGATATATTTACTATCAGACAGAACATACGACCTCTTCATTCACTGTATACATCCTTGCGTGGGATGTTTGAGAAGCTCCACAGCTTCATGCCTCTCACGGCTACCCCAGAGCAGCAAGACACATAGGAATGCTACCATGGTTGGTGCATTCCTAACAGCCTTCAATCCTGAATATGATGTTGCTCGCTCCCAGATTCTAGCGATGCTACTATTCCTTCCATGGACGAAGCTTTTCGCAGGCTTAGCAGGATTACCGTTCCGTCCATTGCTACTAGCCATACTTCTTCGGCAATGGCACCCCCCCCGAGGGAGTGGAGGTTGCTCCTACTTCAGATAAGAGGTTTGATGATGTCGTAGCCAAACTGCGGGATATTATGCCCCCTGCTTCACCATCTCCAGGAGGCCACTCAGATGTAGCAACTTCCGCCACTGCTAATACTTCTGCTACGGTTAGCACCTCAGGTAGAACTTATGCCTTTACTTCTTGTCATGGATTTGAGATTACAGAGTATATTATGGGCTCCGGGGTGACACATCATTTATGCGGGGACAGAGATCAGCTTACAATATATAGACAGGTTCCTCCAGGGAGAACTGTCGTGATAGCCGATGTGACCCATTCCCCGATCATCGGACAAGGGGAAATCAGTTTGACGCCTTCGACACATCTGCAGAATGTGTTACATGCTCCTGATTTCTCAATGAATTTGTTATCTATTAATTAGATTATGAAGGATTTGCATTGTCGGGCTATCTTTGACCCATCGTCTCTTGTTTTTCAGGACATTCTCACGGGCAGGATGATTGGTTGTGGCCGTGAGTAGGGTGGTCTTTATCGCCTGGTCTAAACTCCCTATGCATGCGCATCCTTTTATTCAACAGGACCAATCTCTCCTTTCACTTGGCACCTACGTTTTGGCCACCTCCCTCTCTAAAAGATTTGTCATATTTTATCGTATATTTGACCGGGTTCATCCTTCCAATGCGAGGTGTGTCAGTTGGGAAAGCATTATCGGTTTGCTTTTCCTAATCGTTTGAGTCGGAGAAGTAGCTCCCCTTTTGAGTTATTTCATGTTGATATTTGGGGTCTGAGTCGTGTTCCTGAACACCAGGGACACTATACCTTGTTGTCATTGATGATTTTTCTCGCTTGTCATGTGTCTTTTTATTGAAGAATGAATCTGAAGCAGGGGATGTGATCGAAACCTTTATCAATGAAGTGCAGAATGTTTTCTCTTCCTCTGTGAAATTTGTGAGAACTGATAATGCTTTGGAATTCTGTACCCGTGCTTATCACATTTCTTTTCATCCCATGGTATTATTCATCAAACAACCTGTGCTTACACTTCTCAACAGAATGGTGTTACAGAGAGAAAGTATCGCCATTTATTTGATGTCACTCGGACTCTTCTCATTCAGAGTCGTGCCCCGCATTTGTTTTGGGGTGATGCAATTCTTACGACATGTTATCTGGTAAATCGCATGCCCTCATCTATCTTGGATGAGAAAATTTCTTTTTCCATAGCTTTTACCGAGAAGGAGTTGTTCTCACTTACTCCTCGTGTTTTGGCTCTGTTGCATTCATCCACCAGTTGGCTTCAGGTCTTGGCAAGCTCTCTCCTAGAGTTGTTAAATGTGTTTTTGTTGGGTACTACAGGACTCGGAAGAAATATCGGGGCTATGATCCATTGTGCAGGAAATATTATATCAGTGGGGATGTTATATTTTTTGAGTCTGTCATGTATTTCTCCCCTACAAGTGACAGGTTGACTTCATCAGACTCGGATGATGAGGTTTACATGCCACCTCGTCCTACGAGTCCGTCATATCTTCTACCCGTGCTTGCTATCCACCACCATCACCACATCCACCTTCTACACAGTCGCATGTGCCCATTATCCCAGCATTACCAAAATTCTATACCCGTCGGCCTGAATCTGCTTATGGTCATCGCCCGTCATCCAACACGCCTCAGGTTTGTTCTGATAACAATGTTTCTAACAATGAGTTTGGAGATGTATCTGCGTATGGATCACTGCAGGAGACTAGTCCACGGATGGAGGAGGTTCCCGATGACCTGGATATACCCATTACAGTTCGGAAGCAAAAACATACCTGTGCTTCATATCCACTTGCTTCTCAGGTCTCCTTTCATCGTCTGATAGGGGAATTCCAGAGATTTGCAGTTGCTCTATCTGTCGTGGACATTCCACGGAATTATCAGAAGGCCTTGAAGGATAGTCGCTGGGGGAGCAATTTCCCCGACAGGGCATGCTCTCCGAGCAAATGCCCCGTCAGGGCATGGGTATTTTTTTTCCCGAGTTGGGCATCGATCGGCGTCCCATTCGCCGATCGGCGAATGGTTCGCCGATCAAACCCATTCAACGCGTGTGCGCGCGGTCTTCAAGGCGAGGGCACGCGAGGCGCGAAGGACTGCACGCGGGCGCGGTCCTCAACGCGCACGCGCGTGCGTGCAGCGCGCTGCCCTAGAGTGAAGGCGCGGTCTTTGATGGTCCAATCGGCAAACCATTCGCCGATCGGCGAATGGTTCGCCGAATGAGCCCCCTCGCCCGCCTATAAAAGGCCCCCAATCCCCCTCACTTATACTCGCCCCACTCACTCAATCTTCACTCAATCTTGAGCTCTTGCCCCCTCCCACTCTTGTCTCCCTCTCTTGCTTTGCCTTGCTTTGCCTCTCCTGCCCTCCCTTTCCCATCGAGGTACGTCCGCATAATTTTATTTGTTTCCATTATAGCAGTTAATTTTCTTAATTAAAAATTTAGATTATTGTAGTGATTAACATTTTTATTAACAAATGTAGTTTTTTTGTTAAGATTTTAGATTATTGTTGTGATTAACAATTTATTAACAAATGTAGTTCCACAAATGTGATTCTCTCAGTTTGAATAAAATAATCTCTGTATTGCTTAACAAATTAATTTATCCTTTGCAAGTTAGCGTATTTATTGTATAGGAGATTTAATTGCCTTTAATTGTCAATGTATGCCCATGTTAGAAGGAGACATCACTTGGTTATAGTTAGGGTTATTTAGCCTATTTAACTTAACAATTAAGGAATAAAAATCATTTCATTTAATTATGATAAAGTATTTATTAATAGTTTTTATTAATTCGAAACTAATAATTTAGGTTAGTTGATAATTAGAATTTTTTAATTTAATTAACTATGTATATTTTCTTGTAATTAACAACTAATTAATGAATGCAATTTTAAATGATATTGAAATTAATTTATTTAGCTATTAAGTGTGTATTACATAATATAATTAAGTAATAAGTATAATTAAGACTGATGAAACTAAGTTTAAAAACGTTAATATAATTAATTTTAAATGAGTAAATATAAGTAAGTGTATTTACGTTATTGTATTGTAATTAACGAATAATAATTAAATAATTAACTAAGTAGATTAATTAGATTTAAATGATGTTTACTAATTGGATTTAAATGAAGTTAATGACAGTAATAATTAATTAATTGTAATTAGGTAGATTAATTGGATTTTCATTAGAGTTATTTAAGGGAGTATAAATCATTTCAAAATTTTATTAGAAATTGTTAACTAATTGGTTTTCTTGATTAGAATTTAAGAGATTAAAGTAATTAATAATTAAGAGTATTAAACCTAAGTAATTAATTATTGAAAGTAAATAGAAAGTATATTCAAATTAATTTACTTAAAAATTGTGTCTAATTAATTAGTAACCGTAATTAGGTAAATGTTTTCAGTGTAAATAAGTAAATTACTTGTTGTTAAGTATATTTAAGCAAATTTACTTAAATAAGAAGTGTAATTAAGTAATAAGTTTAATGAACTAATTATAATAAAGTAATTAATGTCATTAAGTAATAAATGTAAATGAATTAAGGTAAGTAAATGTAATTAGGTAACGTAATTAAGTAAATGTAATTAAGCTTAAATAACTAAATATAATCATCTTTAATTTAATTATTCTAATTAAGTAGTACTGGAAGAGGGTATGAGCATTATTTTATGTCATTGGTTAGTTAAATTGGTCTCCTATAGGAAAACTATGTGATGATTTTATAATGATCACATGTACAAAGCGTATATGAGGCACGTGATATTCTTGAGCATTACGAACGCAGCTCAGAGTTGCAGAATGTAATCGACTTGTTGGACTCAACACTGCATACTTTTAGGTTGACGGATCAAATGACACAGTACCATCCGCGGTACTCTTATTCCCATGAGCCATCAGCAGTCCCTTTCTTCTCCACAACTTATGCTGCTGCTGGACCTACCACTGCTGTCGGTACTCATGATGCCGAGGCAGGACCACCTCAGACTCAGCTGACGCAACCATCACAGGCTTACGACTTTTTTGGTCTAACCCCCCCTACGCAGCCAGTCTCGGAGGGCCTAACCAGCCACATTACTCCTCCTCAGTCTTTTGTTGACGACTTTTTTGGTATAACCCCCCCTACGCAGACATTCTCGGAGGGCCTAACCAGCCACATCACTCCTCCTCAGTCTTTTGTTGATTTTTCTTACTATGCGAGCCAAGACCGCCCACCTCCATTCCGTAGTATACCGCAGCCGCGACCGGATCTGATGTATCCACACCAGCAGGATCAAAGTCCTCCCCAATATCCAATGCAGCATCAACAACAATCTCCACAGCTTGAAAGAACAACGTCAGTTAGAGAACAAACACGAGAGTCAAGTGTGGAGAGTGGAAGTACCTCTGGTGGAGGTAGCAGAGGTCGTAGGGCTAGATTATCGGGAATATTGCGTAGGGCACGACATATGTTAGACTAGAATAAAAATGTATCCTCCATAACATTTTCGTAATGACTGTAATCAATTTCTTGCTATTAGTGGGATGCTGTTATTTTCTTTTTCTAAAATTTTATATTTCGTGGTGAAATTTCCAGTAAGTGTTTTCATATAATGCAATTGATATTTTCTTTGACGACCACTAAATATTTTAAATATATAAATTTTTATATGTAATTGGACTTGTGCAGGTTATGGCAAAAACTCGTTTCACGGCCCGTAAATCGGTGCGTCCACCCCCGCACAATAGAATCTTGGCGGTACGTCATCCATCCACTTCACGTGGTTCTCATGGGGCAGCAACTATTCCACTTGGGTCACCACGACCGGCACCAGTCCTTCTGCACCCCCCTTCACCTTTGCCAGTGCCATCTGAGGACCCTTCCGAGTACCCTTCGGAAGAGCAGCATTCTGAGGATCCTACAGAGTACCCTTCAGAGGAGTACCCTTCAGAGGAGCAGCGTCTGCTGGATCAAGAAGTTCAATCAGCTCAGTCTCCTTTCACTGATTACTCGCCTCAGACCATGCCTCCTGCTATGGTCAATAGTTCCCAGAGCGAGACTTCTCCGCAAACTGCGGTATATGATGAGGAGGAAGAATTATATGCCGACCTTGCGGACTTACATTACACCATTGCACTAAAATATGCTCGTCTTAGCGTCTTACGCGGGGAGCGTGTCCGTAGGCAGTGAGTGGATATATTTATAAAATCGGCTGATGTTTGAAGTTTTTTGATGTAATGGTACTACATGTCTACTTGAAATGAATATGATGAATGGATGTTCTATCTCTTTAAAAAATAGTATTTATCTCATTTACATTTACTATGAAACTTCCGTCAAACATTAAAAATATGACAATTGTGTATACAATATTTAGCAATATTACATCACGATGGAATCAAGATTAGCTTCAAAAAAATTGAAAATCTGTAGATTATTATCCGAGAAAGTAGATAGGTTATGGTGAATTAATCTTGTTCCTCGGATTCACAAATAAATTTCATATCTTCAAAATTTCCTTCATCTATTTTGCTAAAAGGAAACTATTCTTTGACTAATTTACACGGACATCCTCAAACTTTCCTTTTGATACGGATAACAATTTCAGTAACTAATAAAAAATAAAAATTACATTACAACTTCAAAATAACTAATTCTACAAAAAAATCATACAATTACTAAAATATCTTATCTGAAAAATTTTTTCTGAAAATAGTTTGTTATTGTCTATTTTTTTTTAAAAAATTATAAATCCCTAAATTTAGAAGTGTTATTATATTTTTATGTATTTTATAAGTTCCTGTATCTTTTGTATTTTTAAAAGACTTTTTGAAAATAGAAAATATTTCTACTTTTTTAAAATATTGAATATACAGTATTTATAACATTTTTTTATTATGTATATAGTAGTATAATATTGGTATATTGAATAAGGGGGTTAAACGTGAGCGGGCAAAATTCTTGATCGGCGTCCTAGTCGCCGATCGGCGAACGGTTCGCCAATCGACGACTAAGACGCCGATCGGTGCCCAGATCGGGAAAATCCAAAATCCCATGCCTAGATCGGGCAATTCCTGAGGGAGCATGCCCTCTTTGGGAAATTCCTCGTCGCTGGGGTTTAGCTATGGAGGAAAAGATGACTGCTCTGCAATCACATGGTACCTGGAGTTTAGTATCTGCTCCTCCCGGGGCATCTGTTGTCAGTTGTAAATGGGTGTTTAATATTAAACATCATGCAGATGGGAACCTTGATCGATACAAGGCAAGACTGGTGGCACGAGGATTTACTCGGACCTACGGCGTGGATTATATGGACACGTTTTCTCTAGTTGCTCGTCACTTAACACTATGTGTCCTTTTAGTTGCTGTGGTACGTGATTGTTCTTTGTTTCAGCTAGACGTTAAGAATGCGTTTTGTAAGGAGATCTACAGGAGGAAGTTTACATGCAGCTGCCTCGGAGTTTGCTGCTGAGGGGGTGTGTCAGCAGGTTTGTAGACCCTGTAAGGCAACATATGGCCTTAAGCAAAGTCCAAGGACATGGTTTCAGAAGCTCTCGAATCTGATTGAAAGGCATGGGTTCAAGAGGTTAAATGCAGATCATTCACTGTTTGTGCAGACTACACCTAGAGGTACTGTTGCAATCATGATTTATGTTGATGATATACTTGTTACAGGAGATGATGTGCAGGGGATAAAGACGACAAAAGAATTTCTAGGTCGTTAGTTTGTTACTAAGGATCTTGGCACCTTAAGGTATTTCTTAGGGTTAGAGTTTGCTAGGAATGCGCACTCGTGATGACCCAAAGGAAGTATGTTACATACTTGCTTATTGAGACATGACAGGAAGTCTACTTCGGGCTTCGTGGTGTTCGTTAGCAGTTCTCTTGTTTCTTGGAAAAGTAAAAAACAAACGATTGTGGCTAGATTAAGTGCTAAATTTGAGTATAAGGCTATGACACAAGCAAGCACAAAAATGATGTGGGTTCGAGCAGTGCTAGTAGATTTGCATATAAATGTACCTCTACTTATGCAGTTACAATGTGATAATCATGATGCCTTATTTATTGCAAACAATCCTGCATTTCATGAAAAAACGGAGCATATTGAGGTAGACTGCCATTATACTAGAGATATGATTCAGAAGGACTTGATTTTCTACCTCCCATGTCAGTTCAGGAGAGAAAAACGACTGATATCTTTACCAAGGCATTGCTCAGAGGGCCATTTCAGAAGTGTTCTTCCAAGATGAGCATTATTGACATCTATGCTCCATTTTGAGGGGGAGTGTACATATATTTCTATGTTCTCTGTGTACCTCTTCTTTATTTTATTTCTTTCTACCCATCTTATGTAGTTTACCCATAGCTCTCTCTATATAAGAGAGCCTAGGGTTTACAGGAATAAACAACTCTCTTTGATTTTTCCCAACAATAATGGTAGGGGACGTTCATTCAAAAATATAGCCATTGGAAACAAATATGAAAGAAGTAAAAAAATTCGCCAAACGTGATCGATCATATACAATTAAAATTGACGAATTAAGGAAAAAAGGTACTTGGTTTTTTCATTGAAATAACTATCCATTATATATAGAATGGATCCTCAGGTTAGTGAAACAATTACAAATGCACCCCCTAAATTATGAACCAATGTTTGTACAACTAATTATACTCCAATATTCCCTCAAGCTGAAGCGTAGATGTCCATCATACTTAGCTTGGAGATACACTTGGTGAATAGGGACTGAGTGAGTGGCTTTGTGAAAGCATCAACTGTTAACATATATATTAGTTTCCTTTGTATTTCTCTGTTAATTTTATTTTCAGTTGTATGCTTTATGTAATTTACCCATAGGCTACTCTCCTATATAAGAGAGCCTAGGGCTGATGGAATAAACATCTCTTTCATTTTTCCCAACATGGTATCAGAGCGGCGGTCCTAGACCGGAGTTCTCGAAACCCTAAACCCTATCCCTACCCCACCCGCGTGCCTCTCTCTCTCATCGCCGCTGACGCATACTCGCGCCCCGCCTGCGCCTCCGCCGCGCGTGCGCATGCGCGCCCCACGCCTCCGCCTGCGCCTGTGTGCCTCCGCCTGTGCGCGTGCGCCTAGCGCTCTAGCCTTCGTGCGCTCACCCTCGCGCGCAACTGCGCACCTGCGCGACTGCGCACCTGTGCGCGACTGCGTGCTCACCCCCGCGCTGCACGACTAAGCGCTCGCCCTCACGCCCCTGTGCTCTTGCGTGCCTGCGTGCTCCAGCGGGCACCGTAGAGCCCTAAGCGTGTGCTCTTGAATCGGCCCTAAAGCGCACACCGTCAACTACATGGGTTTAGTTGCTTGAGGTCTACACATGCAACTAAACTCGTCTATGTCTTTGTAGACGAATCTTATCTTCAGTCAATCGCTCCAATCTTCAGTTTCCAGTATGTCAGAAAGCAAGGCGGATATTCCATCCATTGGCACCTTTCGTGGTCCAACGCCTATTGTAAAGATGGATGGTACAAACTATGAACTGTGGGCGACGCAGTTCATGAGTATGATGAAGTCAACTGGTAAGAAACACATTCTTACCGAAGAAGAGCCTGCTGAGAAGACTGGAGCCAATGCCTCATGGGAGGCCGATGACGCATACGCCAAAGTTTGGTTATCTGGAACGCTGGCGATTGAGATTGCCAATGATATTCTACATCAGCCCACGGCCAAAGACATGTGGGACATTCTGGCGGCCACAGACTCTCAGGCGAAGAATGAGACAAAGATTCTGTAACTCCAGCATGGTATATTCACTATAAAGCAGAATGGTCGCCCTCTACATTCACTCTACACATCCCTGCGAGGGATGTTTGAGAAGCTATACAGCTCATGCCCCTGACAACCACGCCAGAGCAACAGAAGACATATCGGAATGCGACTATGGTGGGCGTTTTCCTTGCTGCACTTGATCCAGAGTATGAAGCGGTACGATCCCAGATCTTGGCCGATTCTACTATTCCTCCCATAGAGGAAGCCTTTCATAGATTGAGCCGCATCACCGTACCTTCTACGGCCACGAATCAGAATGCTTCAGCCATGGCCGCCAACAAGGGTCGTGGATTTCATCATCAGACCCGTGGACGTGGACCTCCTGGCAGAGGAGGCCGCACTCGGCCAACTTGTACCTATTGCCATCGCGTCGGACACAATGAAGACACATGCTACTCTAAGCATGGATTTCTTGCATCTGCACGAGTCGCTGAGCAGATAGAGCCTCCATCTGCTGCCACCTTGGATCAGCGGTTCGATGATCTAGTTGCCCGTCTAAGGGGCATTATTCCACCATCTGGCCCAGCACCCACTACTGAGAGTCAATCTGATGCTGCTGCATCTGCCTTTGCGTCTACCAGTGCTTCAGGTAGCATACTTGCATTTACCAGTAGTAGATCAGATACATTACCGTGGATTATGGACTCCGGCGCTACACATCATCTATGTGGCGATCAGAGTTTACTTAAAGGATATTCTCAGATTCCTCCAGGCCGAACAGTGGTCATTGCCAATGGTACACATTCCCCAATTACTGGTCAGGGGGAGATTAGACTGACATCTTCTATGCAGCTCAAGAATGTGTTACATGCGCCTGATTTTTCAATGAATTTACTATCATTCAGTCAGATTACAAAAGATTTACAATGTCGGGCAATTTTTGATCCATCTTCTCTTATTTTTCAGGACATCCTTACGGGCAACGTGATTGGTCGTGGCTATGAGCAAGGAGGCCTCTATCGCCTCAATCAGACTCCTTTTGCTGGAGCCTCATCCCTACCTACTGGACCCATATCTCCTCTGCTGTGGCATCTGCGTTTTGGACATCTACCGCTTCAGAAGTTGCGTCGTGTGTTACCCCAGGGTCTGCCTCACACATCCATCCAATGTGAGGCTTGTCAGTTGGGAAAGCATCACCGGTCTACCTTTCCCAGTCGTCCAGGTCGGAGTAGTACCTCCAAGTTTGAGCTATTTCATATTGATATCTGGGGTCCGAGTCGTGTACCTGATCATCAGGGACACCGATTTTATATAGTTATTGTGGATGACTTCTCTCGTGTGTCATGGGTATTTTTGTTGAAAAATAAATCTGAAGCAGGGAATGCTATTATCCATTTTCTTAATGAAATTCGTAATGTTTTCTCCACATCTGTTAAAATTGTGAGAAGTGATAATGCCCTAGAATTGTGTACTCATGTCCTAACCAATTACTACTCATCCAAAGGGATTATCCATCAAACATCCTGTGCTTATACCTCTCAACAAAATGGGATTGCTGAAAGGAAACATCGCCACCTACTAGATGTCACAAGATCACTCCTTATACAGAGTCATGCTCCTTATTCTTACTGGGGTGACGCGGTTCTCACAGCATGCTACCTAATTAATCGTATGCCGTCCTCTGTTCTGGGTGAACAGATTCCATTCTCCCTTATCTTTCCTGGTAAGGATCTGTTTTCCCTTACTCCTCGTGTGTTTGGCTCAGTTGCCTTTGTCCACTAGTTGTCTCCCAATACTGACAAGCTCTCTCCTAGGGCTGTCAAGTGTGTGTTTGTTGGGTACTCCAGAACTCAGAAGGGGTACAAGTGCTTTGATCCATTGCGTATGCGGTATATTGTTAGTGCAGATGTTACATTTTATGAATCCATAATGTATTTTTCACACTCAGGTGATCAGCAGCTACCTCCAGTTACTACCGATGCCATCTATATGACACCACCACCACCAGTACCATCACCACCACCACCACAACCAGCTCCTTTACCATCATCCGTGCCTCCAAGTACTATACCTGTCTCACCACTACCATTTCATTATACCCGCAGGCCTCCTCCAGCTCATGGTCATGACTCATCTCCTAGCTCGCCTAAGGTATGTACTGAAGACATTACTCTTGATGGATTTAATGATATTTCTGAGCAGGATATGTTGCAGAGGCCAGATGAGGACACAACCGATTTAGATGTTCCTATTGCTATACGCAAATCGAGGAGGGGCTGCGCCACATATCCTTTAGCAACTTCTGTGTCATTTGAACGATTATCTGGGGATTTCAGGAACTTTGTGGTTGCCTTGTCAGCTGTAGATATTCGACGGAACTATCAAGATGCTCTAAAGGATACTAAATGGCGTCTAGCAATGGAGGAAGAAATGGGGGTACTTCAATCTAGGGGAACTTGGAGCCTAGTTCTTATACCTGCAGATGTGACCCCAGTGAGCTGCAAGTGGGTATTTACAGTCAAGCAGAATGCAGATGGCAGTATTGACAGATACAAGGCCCACCTTGTTGCACGTGGCTTTACACAGACATACGGGGTGGATTATCTTGATACGTTCTCGCCAGTAGCCCGTCATTCTACCCTACGGATCTTGCTGTCAGTTGCGGTTTGTCGAGAGTGGCCGCTATATCAGTTGGATGTGAAGAATGCGCTCTTATATGGAGACCTACAGGAGAAAGTCTACATGCAACAGCCTCCCGGATTTGCTGTTGAGGGGGAGTGTCCTATGGTGTGCAGACTTTATAAGGCTATCTATGGCCTTAAGCAGAGCCCCAGAGCATGATTTCAGAAGCTTTCAGACCTCTTTGAAAAACAAGGATACAAACGCTCTAATGCTGATCATTCCTTGTTTGTACAGAAGACTTCAAGAGGTATTATTGCAATTATGGTTTATGTAGATGACATCTTGATTACAGGAGACGATGAACAAGGAATAAAGCAGGCGAAAGAAAAGCTGGGTAGCGAATTTGTCACTAAGGACCTTGGAGTCCTTAGATATTTTCTGGGGCTGGAATTCGCCAGAAATCCGTATGGGCTAGTTTTGTCACAGAGAAAATATGTTACAGACCTATTGAGTGAAACATGTATGCTTGGGTGCCGGCCTGCTACAACACCAATGGACCCTAGCATGAAGCTATATGATGATGATACAGAGGAGGTGGACAGAAGAAGATACAGAGAACTGGTAGGCAAACTGTTGTATGTCACGATCACTAGGCCCGATATATCCTTTGCAGTGAGTCGTGTGAGCCAGTTCATGGAGCAACCCCGTCTCCATATGGATGCTATACATATGATACTCATGTACCTCAAATCATCTCCTGGTGCAGGTTTGCTATTCAAGAAAGGCAAGGGGATTTCTATCTCAGCATGTGCAGATGCAGACTATGCAGGTTGTCCCAAGGACATGAAGTCCACCTTTGGGTTTGCAATCTACGTTGAAGATTCTCTAATCTCATGGAGGAGCAAGAAACAGACGGTGGTAGCCAGATCTAGTGCTGAATCTGAATATAGGGCTATGGCCCAGGCTAGCACAGAAATGATGTAGGTAAAGGCTGTGCTTACAGATCTATGTATAGATGTACCACTTCCTATGAACTTAGAATGTGACAATCAGGCAGCCCTGTTCATTGCAAACAATCCAGCATTCCATGAGCGAACCAAGCACATTGAGGTCGACTGTCACTTCATACGTGACATGATTCAGAAGGGGTTCATTGCTACATCTCATGTTACTTCAGACAATCAAACTGCAGATATATTCACCAAGGCATTACTACGAGGCCCATTCCAGAAGTGTGCGTCCAAGCTGAGCATGATTGATATCTATGCTCCATCTTGAGGGGGAGTGTTAACATATATATTAGTTTCCTTTGTATCTCTGTTAATTTTATTTTCAGCCGTATGCTTTATGTAATTTACCCATAGGCTACTCTCCTATATAAGAGAGCCTAGGGCTGATGGAATAAACATCTCTTTCATTTTTCCCAACATCAACTATTCGTTCTTCTGACGTAACAAACTCGGTCTTGATATTTCTATGTTCTTCGTGTACCTCTTTTTTTATTTTATTTCTTTATATCCATCTTATGTAATTTACCCATAGGTCTCTCCTCTATATAAGAAAGCCTAGGGTTCACAGGAATAAACAACTCTCTTTGATTTTTCCCAACAAAAATATAGCCGTTGGAAACGAATATGAATGAAATAAAAATGGCCAAACGTGATCGATCATATACAATTAAAATTAATGAATTAAGGAAAAAAGAACTTGGTTTTTTTCATTGAAATAACTGTCCCTTATGTAGAAGGGATCCTTGGTTTAGTGAAGCAATTACAAAAGCACCCCCTAAATTATGAACCAATGTTTGTACAACTAATTATACTCCAATATCCCCTCAAGCTGAAGCATAGATGTCCATCGTGCTTAGCTTGGAGATACACTTGGTGAATAGGGACTGAGTGAGCGGCTTTATGAAAGCATCAATTATTCATTCTTCTATCGTAACAAACTCGGTCTTGATGTTTCCTTGATGTATCACATCCCATCGTATAATGGTAGTCTACCTCCATATGTTTGGTACGTTCATGGAAGGTGGGGTTGTTCGCAATGAACATTGCAACATAATTGCCACATCGCGTTATCATAGTACTTGGATATGGTAAATGTAAATCCTTCAGAACCGACTTGATTCACATTAATTCAATGGTAGCTTAGGCCATTGCCCTATATTCAGATTATGTATTGGATTTGGGAACTACTGCTTGCTTTTTGCTTTTTATGTAACTAAGTTACCACCTATATAGGTGCAGTAAATAATAGTAGACTTTTTGTCATTGGGACACCCAACAAAGTCCGCATTGAAGTAGGCCGTAAAATCAAGTACCTTGCGACATGTAAATAATAGAACTTTCTCTGGAGTGGACTTCTAGTGTCTTAGAATCATTAGCAATGCCCCCCAGTGCACTTAGACATGGTTTTGCCATGAACTGACTTGCTCTGTTAACAACAAAGGAGATGCTAGGACAAGTAATGGTAACATATAGGACTTTTCTCACTAGATACGTGTATTGTTTTGTATCAGTATACACTGACAAGTTTTCATACAATCATGCACCAAGATCCATAAGAATAGATGTTGGCTTAACCCCTAACATTCCAGTCTCATCATGTGGAAGATGCATGCCATATTTTTTTGTGTGTCAGTTTTCATACAGTCGTGCACCAAGATCTATAAGAATAGATGCTGGCTTAACCCCTAACATTCCAGTTTCATGTAGAAGATGCATAACATATTTTTTTGTGAGAGAATCATGCCACTAGTATTCCCGGCAACTTAAATGCTCGAGAAATAATGTTCTCCTAAGTCTTTGGTGACAAAATGTTCTGCAAGATACCTTTTAGTGTCTACAATGCCACTAGCATCATCCCCCATTAGAATTATATCATCAACATATACCATTATTGCCACCATCCCTTTCTTTGTGTTCTTGACGAATGGAGAATGATTTATAGTAGAAGGATTAAAACCAACCTTGGACACAATATTAGACAGTTTCTGAAGCCACGCTCTGGGTCCTTCTTTGAGATCATATTTTGCTTTGTAGAGTCAACACACCTTCTGATACTTCCCTTTGTCTCAAAAGCATGAGGTTATTGTATATATACTTCCTCATGCAGATCACCGTAAAGAAAAGAATTCTTCATATCAAGTTGGTAAAGTGGCCAGGAGAGAGTTGGACTATGATGGAAATAAGAATCCGTCTCGTAGGATACGAGCCACTGGTGATAAGGTGTCGAGATAATCCAATCCATATGTCTGAGTATAACCCTTGGTTACTAGACGGGCCTTGTATCGTTCCACATTTTTGCCATCTGGAAGATGTTTGATGGTTTCAAATACGCACCGACTACCAACAACAGTTGCATTCTATGGAGGATCAACTAACAGCCACGCACATCGGGATAGAAAAGTCTTCATCTCTTCGTGCATGGCAACATTCCACTCAGGAACCAATAGTGCATGCTGATAAGTAGAAGGAACAATGATAGTTGAGAGTCCTGATAAGAAGGTTTTGTATTGCGTAGACAATCTACTTGTCGACACATGGTTGGAGATACGATGTAGTGTGTACACGTTTCCCTTTACGATGTAGTGATCTTGGGACTCTTGAATCTCATCCTTAGAAATTGTTCACCTACAGAAGTATTGTCTTCAAGTACAAGCTCATTAATGCTCTTATCTTGGCATACCTTGAGAGCATATGTTGGTGTGGTAATAGGGGTGCCTTCTGACGATAATACACTAATTAAAAAGGTGAATTATGAGCTGGACTATTGCTCTGAGAAGGACTACTACTTTGACGAGAATGCATAGGAAAATTGCACTCTCCTTGTCACCATAAGATACCACCCGTGAACCAGAGGTAGAATAGTAAGGTATGAATTCAAAGGTTCACATCCGCACTAACATGGTAACGATGATGCAAGGGATCATAACATCGGTAACCATTCTGAGTTTTGGAGTAGCCTACAAAGACACATCTCACGGCATGGGAAGAGAGTGTCACGATCAATCGAATGAATGTGAACAAAGGACGCATCCAAAGATCTTAGGTGGAACGTGGAACAAGAATAGTGGAGAATAATGTGTCAGCTCTTCCAAAATGGTAGACGGCATACGGTTTATCAAGTATGCAGTGTGAGAACTGCATCTCCCAGAGCATAAGAGGAATCACATTTTGAACAAGATGGGAACAACATCAAGTAGCCACACCATTCTGTTTGGACGTATACGGGCACGATGTTTGGTGGATGATCCCATGCTCAATCATAAATAAGGTTGCAAAAAGCGATAGTCGATATTCAATCGGTGGGTCATTGATTACTAATTATTTGGTATGCACGAGTTTAAACAAAAATTAAACGGGTAATGCGATTTTGCAATTTTATAGTTAATAAAAAATTATTACAAAGTATAAATAAATTTAAAAAATATAATCACATATTAACCATATAGATCAAATATTGTCAAATTCAAGGAATTTTTCATCCAAATGTAAAAATTGATTAGCATAAACAACTAGAATCCATAGCCAAATGTCAAAATAGACAACATAAACAATTACAATTCATAGCATGAATCCGAGAAAGTCACGGATAACGCAAAAGTCTGCGACTGGACCATTTAAACGATCGTTTACCACTGTTTATGCAATTGCTTAACGTCGTTTATGCGCTCTCCCGCTTATGAGCCGGACTTCGTCTAACCGGTGTCGTCGAGGCTCGCATATGTTTAAATGGTTGTTTAAGCTGTTTTTTGCATCCCTGGTAAAAAAAGAGCAAAGATATTGATTAAAGAAATCAAGAGCATTATCAGTATGAATATTTTAATATGAAAACCAAATGCATTTTTCATTTCCATCAAGAAAATTTTCATTATAATACTCACTTTAGATTTTTATTTTAAAAGGAAAAACTAAGAAACATGGGTAAAGTCATCAACCACAACTAGATAAAATCTGTCTCGAGTGATCTGAAACACGACTATACCCCTAGACATCAAAATGGAGTAATTCGAAAATATACTTGGTAGAACGACCATGATGACTTTGAAAAGAAATCATATGACATTTTCCAAGTTGAGAAGATTCACACTGGAACGAGGTGGATGCATGAATTTAAGGTATAACTTCTCAATTTGTTAGGGGCTGTTGGGAAAAGTGACTTCGATGATCATTCAGAAAACCCTAGGCTCTCTTATATAGGGAGAGACCTTAAGGGTAAATTACAGAGAGGTCTATATAAGAGAAAGAAATAACGACAAGCTACATAAAGAGATAATAAAACTACGAAATATCTCTACACTCTCCCTCAAGGTGGAGTATAGATATCGATCATGCTCAGCTTGGATGAACATCTCTGAAACGGTCTTCTGAGCAGTGGCTTGGTGAATACATTTGCAGTCTGATCTCCTGAGCTCACATGTGCAGTAGATATCAATCCTCCCTGGATCAAGTCCCTAGTATAATGGCAGTCAACTTCAATATGCTTGGTCCTTCCATGGAAAGCTGGATTGTTGGCAATGAACAATGCTGCCTGATTGTCACACTGAAGCTTCATAGGTAGGGGCACGGCTACATGTAGATCTTCTAGTATTGAACGAACCCACATCATTTCCGTGCTGGCGTGAGCCATGGCCCTATATTCGGATTCGACACTGGACCATGCCACAACAGTTTGTTTCTTGCTTTTCCAAGAAACCAAAGAGCCTCCAACAAACACTGCAAACCTTGAGGTTGATTTCCGGTCCTTAGGACATCCTGCATAATCTGCATCTGCACACGCTGAGACAGATAAATCTGTGTCCTTTCTGAATAGCAGTCCTGGCCCTGGAGAAGACTTCAGATACCTCAGTATCATGTGTATAGCATCCATGTGAACCTGTCTTGGCTGCTCCATAAACTGACTCACCCTGTTAACTGCAAATGCAATGTCTGGATGAGTAATGGTAATGTAGAGGAGTTTTCCCACCATTTCTCTATATCTCCTCTTATCTACTTCATCTGTATCACCATCATACAGCTTCATGCTAGGGTCCATGGGAATACTTGATGGTTTGCACTCATCCATGCCAGTCTCAGTCAGGAAGTCTGTAATATACTTCCGTTGTGTCATCACCAAGCCTTGTGCATTCCTTGCAAATTCCAACCCCAGAAAATATCTTAGGGTTCCAAGATCCTTTGTGACGAACTGACGGCCTAGGAATGTCTTCGCCCTCTCTATGCCCTGAACATCGTCTCCTGTAACAAGAATATCATCCACACAGACCATAATGACAACCGTACCTGCCGATGACTTCTGGACAAACAATGAGTGATCGGCATTTGACCTCTTGAATCCCTTTTGCTCAATCAGGTTGGACAACTTCTGGAACCATGCTCTCGGACTCTGTTTGAGGCCATATATCGCCTTGTGAAGTCTACAGACCATCTGCTTCTCCCCCTCAGCAGTAAACCCAGGTGGCTGCTACATGTAGACTTCCTCCTGCAAGTCTCCGTACAGAAAGGCATTCTTGACATCTAGTTGAGATATACTCCAATCACGTACCACAGCAACAGATAAGAGAATACGAAGGGTGGAGTGTCTCGCCACTGGAGAGAATGTATCCATGTAATCCACCCCGTAGGTTTGTGTAAACCCACGGGCGACTAAGCGTGCTTTGTACCTATCCAAAGTGCCATCTGCATGGTATTTGATTGTGAAGACCCATTTACAGCTCACAACGGATGCATCAGAAGGTGCAGGGACCAAAGACCATGTGCCACGAGACTGTAAGGCCCTCATTTCTTCTTCCATTGCTAATCTCCAGCATTCATTCTGCAAAGTTTCCTGGTATGTCCGTGGTATATCCACGGAAGACAAGGCTGTGGCAAATATCTGAAAATCACCAGTGAGACGGTGAAAAGAAATCTGTGAAGCAAATGGATAAGAGACACATTGCCTCCTCTTCTTCCGAAAAGCAATCGGAACATCAAGATCATCATCTGCTGTACTGGATGGGCTAGTGTCTGCCTGTACTGAAGGATCCTGCACATGTACTAAACCTGACCCGTCAGTAGTAATGCCATATGAACATACCTGAGGCGTGATGATCGGCTGCTGTGTAGTCTGAGCAGGACCTGACCGACGTGTATAGAATTTAGGTAACGGTGATATGATAGGTCGTGGAATGGGTGGAGGTGGAGGTGGTGGAGGTGGTGCTGGCGTGGAGACGGGCACATAGGATGACTCAGATGTACTCAATGAAGGTGGTGGAGGAATATAGATATCATCAGTGGTAGTGGATGGTACCATTCTGTCACCTGCAGGAGAAAAATACATGACAGACTCAAAGAAAGTGACATCAACGATCACGAAGTATCTCTTAGTTGCAGGATCATAACATCGGTAACCCTTCTGAGTCCTGGAATAACCTACAAAGACGCACTTGACTGCTCTAGGAGAGAGTTTGTCAAGTCCAGGAGATAGACGATGCACGAAACACACAGTACCAAAAACACGTGGAGTCAGAGAAAATAACTCCTTGTCTGGAAAAATAAGGGAGATAGGTATCTTCTCACCAAGAACTGAGGATGGCATTCGGTTGACCAGATAACAAGCAGTAAGAACATCATCACCCCAGAATGAGATAGGAGCACAACTCTGAATCAACAGTGTGCGAGTAATATCCAAGAGATGGCGATGCTTTCTTTCCGCCACACCATTTTGTTGTGAGGTATATGCACAAGTAGTTTGGTGAATAATACCCTTTGATGAAAGGAATTGTGAAAGTGAGTGTATACAAAATTCAAGGGCATTATCCGTCCGAACATATTTGACAGAGGAAGAAAAAACATTATGCACTTCATTAATCAAGTTCTTGATCACATTTCCTGCTTCAGATTTATTTTTCAAAAGAAAGACCCATGGCACACGAGAGAAATCATCCACTACCACAAGATAAAACCTGTGCCCCTGATGATCGGGAACACGACTCGGACCCCATATATCTATATGTAACAACTCAAAAGGGGAGCTACTGCTCCGACTCGGACGACTTGGGAAGCTCGACCTGTGATGCTTCCCCAACTGACACGCTTCACATCGAAATGACGAACTAGGAGAAATTTGGGGCAGAAGATGGCGCATTTTCTGAAGTGGAAGGTGACCAAACCGGAGATGCCAAATGTACGGAGAGACTGGCCCAGCAGAGTGAGAGGAGACGCCAGCATAGGAATCCCGAACCAGTCGATATAAACCATTCTGCTCAGAGCCACAGGCAATCACCTTGCCCGTGAGTATGTCCTGAAAAATGAGAGAAGACGGGTCAAATATAGCACGACAATTCAAATCCTTCGTAATCTGACTAATAGATAGCAAATTCATCGAGAACTGAGGAGCATGCAGGACGTTATGTAGTTGCATAGTGGAAGATAGGAAGACCTCCCCCTGTCCAACAAGGGGCGAATGGGTACCATCTGCTATCTGCACTGAACGGTCGGGAGGAATGTCCCTGTAGGCCTGTAATCTACCTCTATCACGACAGAGATGATGTGTGGCTCCGGAATCGATAACCCAGTTAGATATATCATGAGTTGATGTGAATGTAGTAGATCTACCTGAGGTACTCGCAGTAGCGGATGAACTGGCAGAGGCAGTGGCAGCATTATCTGAAGAACCACCAGACGAATCACCGGACGCATGTGGCATAATATCTCGGAGATGGGCCACAAGTTCGTCAAATCGATTATCTGCAGTAGAGGCTAGTGGAGACTGAGAGTGCTCTGCAACACGTGCCGATGCTGGAAATCCATGCTTAGAATAGCATGTGTCATCTGAGTGTCATCTGCGATGACAATAGGAGCATGTCTGACTGAAGCGACCATCCCTTCCCTGGGGTCCACGTCCACGACCACGACCATAAGGCGGTCCACCTCTCCCACGCGAGACGGCCATCACTGATGGGGGTGGAGTAGAAGAGCTGGAGGAAACTGGAATGCGACTGAGCCTTCTGTAAACATCCTCCACTGGAGGAATAACTGCATCCGCTAGGATCTGGGACCGGGCGGCATCGTACTCAGGATCAAGAGCCGCAAGAAGAACACCCACCATGGTGGCATTCCGAAACGTCTTCTGCTGTTCAGGAGTAGCAGTGAGAGGAATGGTATTGTATAACTTCTCAAACATCCCTCTTAGGGATGTGTACAGGGAATGGAGAGGTCTGCCGCTCTGCTTCATTGTGAAAATGTCATGCTGAAGCTGCAACATCTTGGTCTCATTTCGCACTTGCGAATAAGTAGCGGCAAGAATATCCCACATTGCCTTGGCAGTGGGCTGATGGAGGACGTCGTTAGCAATCTCCATCGTCAATGTACCGGACAACCAAACCTTTGCATAGGCGTCGTCAGCCTCCCATGAGGCATAGATCCCTGTCTTCTCTGCAGGCTCATCCTCGGTAAGAATGTGTTTCTTACCATTAGACTTCATGAGGCTCATGAACTGCATCGCCCAGAGCTCATAGTTAGACCCATCCATCTTCACTATTGGCGCAGGACCTTTGAATGCGCCTGTGGAGGTCATATCGGCTTTGGATTCTGACATGCTGCTGCTTGGAGAAGAACAAAGATATATAGACACTGTGATAAATGTCTACACCAACTGCATCGGATTTGAGTGCGTATGTAGACGTTACGCACTCAAACCCATATACCGATCAAAGAGAGAACTAGTGCACGCCTTAGAGAAGGCTTACAGCCCTTGAACCGGCCTGTTGGGTCGCCTGGGGTCGCGTATATGTCTGCGCGACTGGCTGGGACTGGCGGCGGCTAGCGGTGACTGGCGGCGGCTGGAGGCGGCTGGCTGGATGCCTACAGTAGCGGTATGGGGCTGCAGGCGATGCCTGGGATGACCGGGAGGCCGCTGGCGGCGGGCTGGATGCCTACAGTAGCGGTATGGGGTTGCAGGCGATGCCTGGGATGACCGGGAGGCCGCTGGCGGCGGGCTGGATGCCGCTGGCGGTGACTGGCGGCGCTAGAAGTGGCCGCTGGATGCCGCTGGCGGCGCTGGCGGAGGTCTGGATACCGCTGGGAGCGCTTGCGGAGGGCTGGGCCTAGGCGCGGGGGTGCTAGGCGATGGAGAGAGAGAGAGGCGTCGGCGGAGGCCGCGCCGAGGAGAGGAGAAAGAGAGGGGCGGCGGGTGGGGAGAGGGAGGCGGTGGGTGGAGAGCCCTAGGGCGGCTCTGATACCATGTTGGGAAAAGTGACTTCGATAATCATTCAGAAAACCCTAGGTTCTCTTATATAGGGAGAGACCTTAAGGGTAAATTACAGAGAGGTCCATATAAGATAAAGAAATAACGACAAGCTACATAAAGAGATAATAAAACTACGAAATATCTCTACAGGGGCAAATGACCAAGATGTAGGTACCATGTGTAGGCAGACGTCCCCAGTGGACATAGAAATATGACCTGCAAATGGAGAATGCATCAAGTGGTACACACTCTTCTTCACGACCACAACCAATCACTCGACTCGTCAGCATATATTGAAAGATAAGAGACATTGAATCAAAAATGTCTCGACGATTTAGCTCCGTAGTGATTCCGGAGATAGATAAAAGACTCATATGAAATTCAGGAGCTAGAAGAACATTATTCTGACAAATATTTGGAGCAACTTGCACCTCCTCATGTCCAGCAATAGGGGATTATCTGCCATCCACCACAACAATGGTACGACCTGGTGCAACCTCTCGAAGTATAGGAAAATGATTTTTGTTGCCACTAATGTTTCGTGATGCACTCGAGTCTACCAACCAATCAGATGAGCTGGATAAAATCCTACGTACACAACATAATGGAGGTATACTTCAGGGATCAACAAAGGCTACGACATCGGTAAAGGTGGTGCCCATGGTAACTCTTGCTCCGGAAGAAGATGATGGGATGTAAATCCATGTTGACTCAACCATTACATCAGATCCTCATACTCTACTCTGGATATACTTGATGAGGCACCATTGTGCGCTGGGATGGCATGGGAGCAACTGAGGGTCTTCCATACTTCCCCCAACAAAGGTCCTCGGTGTGGCCCATATGGCCACAAAAGGTACATGAGGGTCTCACGTGCTCGTAATAACGACCACATCCCCTGAATCTGTTGGGAAAATAGAAAGAGTTGTTTATTCCTTGAGCCCTAGGCTCTCTTATATAGGGAGAGGCCTATGGGTAAATTACATAAAGTGGCAGAAGAGACGAAAAATATATAAACAATACATAAATAAGAAATATATATCTACACTCCCCCTCAAGATGGAGCATAGATATCTATCACGCTCAGCTTGGATGAACATTTCTGGAGAGGAAGACTCTGTGACAAAGAGAGGAGAGCAAGGATCTTTGGGTTGCAGGACTTAACATGTGAAAAATGTGGGGAGCAGACGGAAAACTCAGACCATCTCTTCTTCACACCCGCAGCTTCAGCACAGGTTTGGGAGGTACTAGCGATTCCATGGGTGAAGACAAATGGCTCGGTAGTATTCTGGGAATTGGTGAGGAAGGTAGGAAGCAACTCCTCAGCTGACGTCGCTAAGCCTTTTGCAACGCTCTGGGCAATCTGGCTAGCAAGAAATGACATCGTTTTTAAAAATCAGATATTTTACTCAGAAAATGTTGTCTCATTGTAAGGTTCTAGCGAGTTTTTGGGAGTCCATGTAATATATTCTGTTTTTCCCCTTCTTTGATTTAATATAATGTCCTCGCAGTGACTCCCATCTCGGGAGCTCACCCTCTTTGTCATAAAAAAGTAGGGTCTTGGTGAAAATGTCCGCCGTGTAGTCCCCTGAGCTGACATGAGATGTAGAAATGAAGCCCTTCGACCATGTCACGTATATAATGGCAATCAACCTCAATGTGCTTTGTCCTCTCGTGGAATGCATGATTATTAGCAAAGAATAAGGCAACCTGATTGTCGTATTCTAGCGACATGGGAAGATGAACATCTATATGTAGATCTGTTAGGACTGCTCGAACCCACATCATTTCTATACATGTTTGTGCCATAGCTCTATACTCAGATTTAGCACTAGATCTAGCAACAACAGTTTGCTTCTTACTTTTCCATGAGACGAGTAAATCTCCAACAAATATAGCAAATCCTGATGTGGACTTTCCGTCCTTGGGGCACCATGCATAGTCTGCATCTGCGCTTGCTGAGATAGTAATAGTGCCACCCCTTTTAAATAGCAGCCTGCACCTGGAGACGATTTAAGATACCTTAGTATCATCTGTATAGCATCCATATATACCTGACGAGGTTGTTCCATTAATTGGCTCATCCGACTGGCTGCAAATGAGATATCGGGTATAAAGAAGCTTTCCCACCAGTTCCATGTATCTTCTCCTGTCAACCTCATCAGGATCACCATCATAGAGCTTCATCCTTGGATCCATGGTTGTAGTCGCAGGTCGACATCCAAGCATACCCGTGTCCAGTTATCACATCCTCTTATATTTAGTCCCACATGAGGTATTTGTGGGACTTAAAGATTCAGTGGGGGCTATATAAGAAGCCCCACGTCCATTGTTTTAGTTGAGAAAGTGAATAGAAGAATCGGTCCTTAATGGCGTTCTCCCGTGGTTTCATTTTGCTCCTTAGGGGTAAGAGAGAAGGGAATTTTCTCACCCAAGACCGACGAGGGCATGCGATTAATACGATAGCATGCCGTAAGAGTAGTATCGTCCCAAAAAGAATGCGGAACACGACTCTGAATGAGAAGAGTCCTCGTAACATCAAGCAAATGACGCTGCTTCCTCTCTGCGACACCATTTTGTTGGGAAGTATAGGCACATGATGTTTGATGAATAATACCTTGGGATGAAAATAATTGGAAAGAGTATGAGTACAAAATTTCAAGGCATTATCAATTCTCACAAATTTTACAGAAGTAGAAACACATTTTTACTTTAGTTAGAAAAGTTTTGATAACATCTCCTGCATCAGATTTGTTCTTTAATAAAAAGACCCAGAACAGATGAGAGAAATCATCAACAACAACAAGATAAAACCTGTGTCCCTGGTGATCAGGAACATGACTAGGACCCCGAATATCTATATGAAACAACTCAAAAATAGAGCTACTGCTCCGACTCTAATGACTGGGGAAGGCAGACCGATGATGCTTTCTCAATTGACATGCCTTACATTGAAAAGAAGAGGGAGGAGAGATCTAAGGCAGAACACAACACATTTTCTGGAGCGTGAGATGACCAAAGTGCATGTGTCACGTGAAGGGTGAGACAAGTCCAACAGAAAGAGAGGACATTCCAGCATAAGGAGTTCGAACTAAGCGATAGAGACTACCCTGCTCACGGCTACACCCGATCACCTTGCCTGTAAGGATGTCCTGAAATACAAGAGAAGATGGGTTAAAAATAGCTCGACAATGTAGATCCTTCGTAATCTGACTAATAAATAACAAGTTCATAGAGAAGTCAAGTGCATGCAATACATTTTGTAGATGCATAGAGGGCGTCAAGCTAATCTCCCCCTGTCCACTGATTGGGGAACGAGTCCCATCTGCAATAACCATAGTTCGTCCTGGAGGAACCTCTATGCTGTAGGTTGACCCCTGTCTCCACACAAGTGATGTGTGACACATCTATTTTATTGCATCATATCCGCTATTGCTAGTAAGTGCATAAGTACTACCTGAGGTACTGGAGGAGGCTGAAGCAGCCACATCAGAATGACTCCCGGAGGCCGACGACGATATAATAGGACTGACATGAGGTATAATGCCCCTCAATCGTGCTACAAGGTCATCAAAACGTTGATCCAAAGAGGAAGCAGTCAGGGGCTCAATTTGCTCAGCCACTCGAGCAGAGGCAGGAAATTCATGCTTGGAGTAGCATGTATCCTCTATATGTCCACGACGATGGCAACAAGTACAGGGATGACGAAAATAACCTCCTCTACCACGAGGTCCACATCCACGGAATTGAGAAGAGCCTCCTCGACCTCGGGAGGCCGCCATCGCTGAAGAGGTCTGACTGACAGTAGTAGATGGGACAGTGATCCGACTGAGCATGCGGAAGGCTTCCGCCATGGGAGGAATAGTAGCGTCTGCCAAAATCTGGGAACGAGCCGCCTCATACTCATGATCAAGGGCTGTCAGGAATACACCAACCATGGCGGCATTCCTATAAGTCTTTTGCTGCTCAGGAGTAGATGTGAGAGGCATGAAGCTATAGAGCTTCCCGAACATCCCACGCAAGGATGTATATAGCGAGTGAAGATGCCGTCCATTCTGCTTGATAGTAAAGATATCATGCTGGAGTTGTAGAATCTTTGTCTCATTCTTTGCCTATGAATAAGTAGCAGTAAGAATATCCCACATCGCCTTGGTTGTGGGCTGATGGAGTATATCATTGACGATCTCTATTGCCAATGTACCTGAAAGCCAAACTTTAGCATATGCATCATCCGCCTCCCATAAGGCATTAACCCCAGTCTTCTCAGCCTGCTTTTCCTCGGTAAGAATGTGTTTCTTACCCGTAGACTTCATCATGCTCATGAATTGCATAGTCCACAGTTCATAGTTTGATCCATCCATCTTTACTATAGGCGCAGGACCTCTGAAGGTGCCTGTGGAGGGGATATCTACCTTGCTTTTTGACATGACGGCTAGAGAAGACTAAGGTTGAAGACTAGACAAATGTTTGTCTACACTGACATAGAGAGATTTGGTTGCATGTATAGACTTATGCAACCAATCTCATCAAGAGAGAATACTTGGTGGCGGTGTCCCCTTTTGAAAAGGGAGGTGTGGCGGCACCTCTTGGAGAGAAGAGGCACATGGGCCGAAGGGAGAGGCTATAGGGCCGGGCGGTGACCCCTCTTGGATTGAGGGTTGCAGGGCCGTGCGACAGTGAAGGCTATAGGATTGGTCGGCGGGGCCCTAGGCGTCAGGGCCCTAGGCTGCAGGGCCAGGCGGCGGTGCCCTAGGCATGGGCCAAGCGGTGTGGGCCGAGCGACAGGGCGGTAGGGTCTGCGGGGGCCAGGCGGCGGGAGCCCTAGGTGGCACGCGTGAGAGAGAGGCTTGAGGTGAGTTTAGGGTTACGGTTTCGGTGCAGGAGCTCCGGTCTAGGACTGCCGCTTTGATACCATGTTGGGAATATAGAAAGAGTTGTTTATTCCTTGAGCCCTAGGCTCTCTTATATAGGGAGGCCTATGTGCAAATTACATAAAGAGACAAAGAGAAGGAAAATATATAAACGATACAGAGCCTCAAAAAAATATATAAACGATACATAAATAAGAAATATATCTCAACAACCTCTAAAGAAAGTCCCCTGACCTTTGCTTGATGGTACATTCATAGCCGATGTGGTCTCAACACACGTCTCTATCAGAATAGACATAGATAACCTGTTTAACATGTTGTAGGCTTCTTCCATGGATGGGATCTTAGATGTTTTTATCATCTATGCTTTAGCAGCTTTATAAGCATATATGGATTCAATCTCTGGAAATCAGAATTCGATGTTGAATAAATTGGGCTAGAGAACGACCATTTTGCTTCAGTTGAGACATGTTGACATATTTTTGAAGGATCTCAGCATAATTTCTCTCTTCTGAGTATGTTTTGCCGAGACTATCCCACATACATTTGGTTGTCTTGTAATGTAAGATATCATATGCGATACACGAGACACAACTACTCATGATCCGGACTTCTACTATAGCTTTATCCTTTTTTCATGTTGCATTCTTGTCGGTTTTCTCACTTGGTTCCTCATCGGTAATGATGTGCTTCGTGTCATGTCCTATTACATTCAGAAGTGATTGATATCGCACCACATATTTCACACCATCCAACTTGGTAATGACACTGTTGAAAAAGTTGAATGGCTTGGCATTATAGAGACCATAGGGCTCTCTTATATAGGAGAAAACTCGGGGGAAATCACATCAGAGACACACAAAAGAAATATATATATAATAAATAAGTACAATGAGATACAAATATCTCAACACTCCCCCTCAAGTTAGAGCATATATGTCTATCATGCTCAGCTTGGTACACATCTTTGAAATGGACATCTAGCAAGAGCTTTGTGAATATATCAACCGTCTGATCTCCAGTAGAAACATGTGTGGTGGATATGAAACCCTTCTGGATCATGTCTCTGGTATAGTGACAATCCACCTCTATATGCTTATTCCGTTCATGGAATGCATGATTATTGGCAATAAAAAGAGCTGCTTGATTGTCGCATAGAAGATGCATGGGAAGAGGTGCCTCAACTGCAAGATCAATTGAAATCGGTCTAACCCACATCATCTATGTGCTCCCCTGAGCCATGGCTTTGTACTCAGACTTTACACTAGATCTAGCAACCAATGTATGCTTCTTGCTTTTCCATGACACGAGTGAGCTACCAACAAAAATAGGAAAGCCAGAAGTAGACTTCTTGTCTCTAGGACACATGCATAATCTGCCTTTGCACAAGCTGTCACTTCAAGAGATGTACCTCTGTTGAACATAAGACCAGTACCTGGTGAAGACTTCAAATATCTCAGAATTATATAGATAGCATCCATATGAACCTTCCTGGGCTGCTCCATGAACTGGCTCACCTTGCTTACAGCAAAGGATATGCCTGGCATGGTGATAATAGCATAGAGAAGCTTGCCAACAAGCTCCCTGTATCTCCTCTTGTCTGCCTCCTCAGTGTCTTCATCATATAATCTCATGCTTGGATCAATAGGGGTAGTAGCAGGCTTGCACCCTGTCATCCCTGTCTCAAGTAGATCAGTCACAAACTTCCTCTGGGTCATCACAAGACCATGTTGGTTCCTGGCAAACTCTAATCCAAGGAAGTAACGAAGACTACCAAGATCCTTAGTCATAAATGCTGACCTAGGAACTCCTTGGCAGCCTGAATGCCTGCTCAACATCACCCGTGACAATAATATCATCAACATAAACCAGAATAGCAATTGTATCTCTCTGTATCCTCTGGACAGACAACGAATGATCCGCAGTAGATTGTGCAAACCCCTGGTTCTCTATCAAATTTGATAGCTTCTAGTACCAAGTTCTCGGACTCTGCTTCAGACAGTAAATTGCCTTGTGGAGCCTACACCTTTTCTGAGACTCCCCCTCTGCAGCAAACCCTCGTAGTTGCCGCATATATACCTCCTCCTGTAGATCTCCATATAGAAACGCATTCTTAACATCAAGTTGGTAAAGAGGCCAGTCCCGAGACTTATCAACCGATAGAAGAATGCACAATGTCGAATATCTAGCCACAAGTGAGAAGGTATACTGATAATCTACCCCATAAGTCTGGGTGAATCCTCGTGCTACAAGCCTTGCCCTGTAGCGATCCACACTGCCATCTGCCCGATGCTTGACTGTAAAGACCCATCTGCACCCTACAACAGAGGCACCTGGAGGAGCAGAAAGTAACAACACTTCAGGTACCACAAGATTGCAAAGCAACCATCTCCTCCATGGCAGGATGCCGGCTACTATCCTGTACGACCTCTTGGTATGTGTGTTGTACAATAACAGCCAAGAGTCCCATGACAAACCTCATGTACTCCTCTGAAAGATGATCCAAGGAAACATGAGCAATTAGAGGATAAGTGGTACGGTTACGACGTGACTTCCTCAAGGCAATAGGTACATCAAGATCATTGGCCTCTCTGTTCTCTGTTATCATCTCCTCCTGTAAAGTATCATGTGGTACAAGCATATCACCAGTGCCATCGGTAGAAACAATGTATCCATTACCTACCTGAGGCATGTTGGATGACAGGGAAGGCGCATGAGCAGAGGGGTGAGTAGAGGACTTGTGAATGTAGAAACGTGGCTGGAACTATGCCAGGGTAGATGGAGGTGGAGGTGGTGGAGGAGGTGGTAGAGATGACTGTGACTCAATATGAGGTGATATTGGTGGATATAATGGAGGTAGTGGAACAAAAATATCCTCTCCAAAGTCAGAGTTAGACAACCAGTCACATGTAGGAGAAAAATACATAATAGACTCAAAAAATATGACATTAACACTCAATAATAATCTCTCGACATGATCAAAACATCTATACCCTTTTTGGATACGAGAATAGCCAACGAACACACATTTGACTGCTCTTGGAGAGAACGTGTCACGACCAGGAGTAAAATTATTGACAAAGGCCACAGACCCAAAAACCTTGGGAGTAAGGGAGAATAGGTCCTCGGGAAATGCAATCAATAAAGGAACCTTTTCTCCAAAGATCGTGGAAGACATGCGGTTCACTAAGTAACATGTAGTGAGAACCTCATCACCCTAGAAAGAATGAGGAGCTCAACTTTGAATCAAAAGAGTCATCGTGACGTCAAGATGGTGTTTGCGTTCAACAACACCATTCTGATGCGAAGTGTAAGCACAAGAAGTCTGATGAACAATACCCAGAGATATGAGAAAGTCAGACAGCTGTAATGTGGAAAATTCCTAGGCATTGTCAGTGCGAATAAACTTCACATTAGCAGAAAAAATACGCTTAATTTCAATAAGAAACGATTTAATGACATGGCAGCTTCAGACTTATTCTTTAACAAGAAAACCCAAGATAATCTGGAAAAATCATCCACAACAAACATATAGAACAGATGTCCCTGATGACCGGGAACACGATCAAGACACCAGATGTCAAAATGAAACAACTCAAACGACTGACTACTGTGACGACTCTGGCGACTCGGAAAAGAAAACCGATGGTGCTTCCCAAACTAAAGTGCCTCACATTCCAAGGTGGTGCGAGTAGAGATTTGAGGGAGAACATGATACAACTTCTGTAGAGGAAGGCATCCAAAGCGAATATGCCACATGAAAGAAGAAATTGATCCAAAAGGAATGGTAGCAACACCAACACACGGAGGCTGGACCAGTCTGTCAAGTCCTCTCTGCTCACGGCCACATCTAATCACCCTGCTCGTGAGTATGTCCTGAAACACAAGAGAAGATGGATCAAATATGGCACGTCAATGTAATCTTTTGTAATCTGACTAATAAACAAAACATTCATATGAAATGCTGAAGCATATAGGACATTCTACATGCGCATTGAGGAGGTTAGGACAATCTCCCCCTGACCAACAATTGGGTAGATGAACCCCATTTGCAATCACCGTTGATCTACCAGGAGCAATGTTCAGGAAGGCGCTATGCAGTATTCAGTCGGAGGGGTTACTACATATAGAGTATGTGGTATACGGGAGAGTATGCGGGGAGTATGCGGTTTGATAATTTTATTATTAAAAATATAAATAAAAATTTAATATTAAGTTAATATCCTCAGTCGGGAGAGTATGGGGGGAGTATGCAGTTTAAAGTGGTCTTATTTCTCAAGTGCTTCTGGAAGAGATGGATGTTCTCTCGTGCCTCCTGTAGAGTTATCTGGATATCGAATTTGTCAATCATATGCTGGTTGAACTCTAACTGCTGTGATTTTTTTGGATTTTCTGTTTTCTTCCCTTGCCCAAGCGGAGTGATTAAGGGAAGGGGATATCTGGACCCTCCTCAGATAGAGGGTCAACAAGAGGTTCATGTTGTTGCGAAGGAATGGAGCCCATACAAGGATCATCATACAACACATATGGACTCGGAGTAGATGAAGAAACCTTTCCTCTATTCATTTTTTGGTATTTTTGATATTGTCCTGAGATACAAAGACATGAGGAAACACAACTGGACTAGAAATGTGGCATCAACACCACCCACAGCATCTGTCTTCACGACATCAGTACGACACTCTGGCTCAGCATCAGGTGGAATGGTGGCATCCGTACCACCAACTGCATCAGGAGAAATGGTGGTCTCAGTACCGACGGTTGGATCATAATCCTTGGTGGCATCAGCACCACCGTCATCAAGATCATCAGTGGCATCAACACCGCTATCCTCCTCGTCCGGTGCTCTTGGATCATCATGGGGTTGTCGCTCAGACGAGGCGCCAACGCTGGCATCCTACTGCTCCTAAGTGTCACAAAATCAGCATCAAATGTGTAGGAAGAAATATCATCCAAAATATCACTAGAAGTGGCGGTCTCTATAAACTGTATCTGCTCAGATTTCCTCTTCAGATTGTTCGGGTTAGGTTCAATCTGAGCAGGTATGGTGGCTTTTCCCTTGATTATCTCCCTCATTTCCTACTGTAACTCATCCATCTCTCGCTGGAAGGATGCCTGTTGGTCAGTGAGTAAGCGGGCGAGGCCATCAAGGGTTGGGTTCTCATAAACAGGTGCAGGAGAACCAGATGGGTTGCCTTGCTGGAAATGAGGAGGAGGCTGAGAATACTGCTGAGGTTGTTGTAGCTACCTCCACTGATGTCCCTGATAGTAGGGACGAGGGCCTACTGCAACCGCCCCGCCATCGGTCCTGCGATCGCGCGCCTTCGTCATTCCAACAATGCAGCCGCTACCTGACCACCACAGCCTACTGCAACATCCGCACGCAAGCACTACCTCATGTGCGCGCTCGATCGTGCGTGCCTCCAGATCGCCATGCGTTCGCCACCATGCCTCTGTTCTCCGCTGCTCAGCCCGCGCGCTCCAGCGTGTGGCGGCAGCCCCTTTTGCTTGAGAAAGACGAACATAGTTGTTTCCTCTCTTTTTCCTCATTTTCCGTCAGATCCCCATTTACATCCTCTTTTGTTTATAAATAAAATAGATAAATAAAAAATCACATAATTGTTTTTCTTTTCTCTCTAACCTTTGTTTTGCAGGATCATCTTAAAGAAAATTAAAGAAAATAAAATAAAAAATAAAAAAATTGTCTCTACTCCTGCTTACAGTTTTCATTTTTAAAAATTAAAAAAATCCTTCTTTCTTTCTGTATAGTTTACAAAAAAATTTAAAAAAATTATTTTCAATTTTCTGCTTTTTATTTACATAAAAAAATTAAAAAAACAAAATAAAAAAACTGCTCGACGGTATCGCCACCCACCGATGCCGCCTCCATGCTCCGCACCACCGCACGGCCAGATCGAACCCCGACAACGGTGCCATTTTAAAGACACGCCTGACAACTCGAGTTAAGTATCAAATAATGAAGGGTCGTTGTGACCCGAATCGCCAAGCGTAATCAACGAGAAAAAATTATTTTAAACCACTTAAGAGAAATCAAGCAATAAAATGTAAGCGGTTTCGCTATTCAATTTACCTGGTATAGCGACTAGGGTCAAACACAAGGAGCACGATTGAAAAACTATGTAGTCAAAATTTCAAGATATTTTTTAGTGGTTTTTAGTTTTTCAAATTTTTTATTTTCAAATTAGGGACAATATGCACAAAGGGATAAAAACACACAACACCATACTTTTTTTGTATTTTTCAGACTAGTCAAAAATGCTCAGAAAATTATAGAGAAAATGTTTTTGTGTTTTACATGTTTTAAAATATTTTTGGTAATTTTTTAAAATTCGTTTGATTTTTTTGTGATTTTATAAAAATCAAACAGTAGAAACCAGTGTTCAGAAAGGCGGCCTAGGCGGCCGCATATGCGGCCGCATATGCGGCCGCATATGCGGAGGCGGCCCCCCTACCGCACCGAGTATGCTATACTCGGTCAATATGCGGGTCATGGGGTATACTCGGCCGAGTAATCCGCATATGCGGCCGCATATGCGGCCGCATATGTAATAGAGGTGGCTGCCCTGGTGGAAGCTTAAAGCAATCTTGCAAGCCATCTAATCTTTTTTACTTCCCTCTACTTTTTATTAATCAGATTGAGAAAAGATTGAGCAATGAACTAAGCATAGAATGGAGAGAGTTAATAGGCACTAGAGAATCTGTTGCTTTTTAACACGAACAATAGGTGATCTACTCGCGAGAAAATCAATTCTTTGATGCTTGTAGGTGGAGCAGTTTTGATGATTATGCACAAGGAACCAACAAGGAGCAGGCAATTCACTCTCAACTTGGTTTTGGCTTCTTGTTTTTAAGGTGGCATGGTAAACAGACATCCCAAAATAGATAGAATTGCTGAGGTAGCACATTGCTTTCTGGAAATATTTTTTGTGATGAAACTTACAAACAAAAAAACAAGGTTTTACAAAAGTGTTCAATAGATCAAATTACCACAAATGAGACACTTCAAATACAACTTACAAGTTACAAACTTTTTTTCTTCAGGACAGAGTAACAGAGGTATCAACAAAAAATTGAATGGGGGAGGTTGTAGAGCATTAATTATTTCCATCTTTACACAGAGTTGCATCGTTGTAAAAAAAGCATCACGACTCATGATTCAAATACATGTGACGAGTTCCCCCCTTCTCATCACCGTGTACACATTCCTCACGAAATCCGGTAACTTATAGATCAAACATCAAACAAAAAAGATAAGTTTATACATACATATAAAAAATCCTTCGAGGCAAATTATACCCCAACAAGATTATAACACATGATATTAATTACATCAAGTGCTCATCTGTTTACCTCTTGGACTACCCTGCCTCATTAGCCCCACCAACGCAGCCACTGCTTTTCCGTCCTTAGCAACTGCGGTAGCAGCAGCATGTCATCTTAGGAGCAAGCCCAATGCACCGACAACTTCCTCTATTACCCCTTTCGCATATGCGGCCTTACGAGCAAGCCCGATGCACATTACGAGCAAGTCTTCACTTTATATTTATTTCATGCTATATTTTTTTAAACATAAATATCTAATGTTTGAAATTATTATTATATTTTTAATTAATTTTAATTAAAATAATAGAAACCGCATAATCCGCATATACTTCCGCATATACTTCCGCCTACCCGCTTACTCGCTCCAGACCGCCTGACCGAACGAATACCGCATACCGACTTTCTGAACCTTGGTAGAAACAAATATAAACAGTGCACAACCAAGAGTATTTTGCAACTTAAAAATACTTTAAGTGCCCAAAACTTCTGGAATTTATTTTATGCTATAGTAAAAATTATTCTATGCACAGAGATTGAAATCAGATTTTTTTGATTTTCTATAATTTTCTATATTTTTAAGACTTTTAGTTTTTCATATTTTTTGGAGTTTTATAAATGATCTATGCACGAAAATTGGATAGAAATTAATAGACAGTAAAATACGCCTACAATAATTTTTGGGGAATATTTAGGCACATTTGCGATTTTTTTGTGATTTTTCTAATTTCTGGCAGGCAAAAAGTCATTATTTTTTTTTAAAATATTAAATAGCAACAAAATGCAATTAAAAATTTATACAATGAAGGGCACATCAACAGGAACATACATAATTTTTTAAAGAATTTTTAGACCATGAAAAACATTTATTTCATTCAAAGAAAGCAAGCAAATTTACTGTTTGGAATACATGAACTAAAATGTAATTATTTCAAATTTCTGGACTGACCGAGTAGGTGGCCGCATAGGGGGTATACTCGGTCGAGTATGCGGGTCAACCCGCATACATGGCCGTTTCACTATACTCGAAGCGACAAGGCTATCGAGTATGAGTATGCGCCCCAGTATGCGCCCGAGTATGCGGTTTACTCGTCCGCTTTCCTGAACACTGACCATGAGGAATAGATCTGTAAGAACTAAACTGGGCTCGATCTCGACACATGATGAGATGCTCTGGAGTCTATGATCTAATCAGTCAAATCTGAACTGCTACAACTGGTAAGTGCATAAACAATACCTGATGAACTCGTTGAAGCTTTGACAACAGCTGCGACATCTGAAGATCATGCAGCTAGAGTGGTCGGTGTAGTCATCATCTCTCTCAATCTAGAGATAATATCGTCAAGCCTCGCATCATGAGAAGGAGCCGAAGTAGGCTCTGTTTGCACAGCTACATGGGTGAATGCAGGATACACATGCTTCATATAACATGTCTCCTCTGAATGACCTGGACAGTGGTAGTGTGAGCATGGGCCATGCTGACGTCCACCTCAACCACGAGATCCTCGCCTGCAAAACTGTGAAGTATCCACTCTGCCACGAGAAGCTGCCATTGCAGAGGGAGTTTAGGGCATGGTAGTAGATGAAGTAGTGATTCTGCTCTGCCTCTTGTAGACCTCCTCCATTGGAGGTATTGTCTCTCCAATAAGCAGTTGAGTACGTGTTGCATTGTACTCAGAGTCAAGGGATGACAGAGAGAACCCTGTCATAGTGGCATTCTAGTATGCCTGCTGCTGCTCAGGGTTGGTAGTAATGGACATAAAGCTATAGAGTTGCTCAAACATGCCTCGAAGATGCGATAAGTGGGCATGAAGGGGCCTACCATTTTACTTGGTTGAAAATATGTCATACTGCAACTGTAGGATCTTGCTCTCATTTTTAGCTTGCCCATATGTGTCTGCTAAAATGTCCCACATAGCCTTGGTTGTGGGTTGATTTACGGTGTCATTGTCAATCTTCGTGGTGAGCGTCTCGGAGAGCCGAATCCATGCATATGCATCATCTTGCTTCCACGAAGCAGCCGTCAAAATGCGCTTCTTGTTATGACACTGCATAAGGGTGCAAAGTTGCGTGTACCACAACTCGTAGTTGGTCCCATCCATCTTCACAATGTGAGCCGGACCCTTGAAGGCATCAAACGACGAGGATACGTCAACCTTGCTTTCTGACATGATAAAAAGAACACCGAAAATCTGGAACAAAACTGGGGAGTAGACTACTCTGAGAGAGTCTATACAATCATATGGAGGAGTGGTTATACGTAGACTCATATTAGCCATCCTCTTCAATCCTTGTTGTAGTCTAGGGCCGGAAAGCGTGATTTATGTGTCCGAAATCACGATCCCCAGTCGAAATCAGACCTTATCCGGCTGCAGCAGTGGCTGAACTGCAACCTGATGGAGGCAGGGTAGCCCACAAACGATTGGGCGACGACTGGCCGAAGGTGGGGCGACAACCTGCAACCTGGAAGGGTGGCAGCCAGATGGCAGCGGGCAGCGGCCTGTGGCAGTGGAGGGTGGGCTGCAAGGAATCGGCTGCAGCTGGTGGCGGCCAACGAGGGGGTGGGGAGGTAGGGTTAGGGTTTTGATGAGATACATGAACCCCGATCTAGGATAATTGCTTCGATACCATGTTGGAAAAATAGAATGGCTTGGCATTATAGAGACCTCAGGGCTCTCTTATATAGGAGAAAGCCTTGGGTAAATTACATCAGTAACACATGAAAGAAATAGAAATAATAAATAAATACAATGAGATATAAATATCTCAACATGCACCAAAAAGGGTTCTTCATCTCCCATTCCTTCATGAGTAGACGAGCCTACTACTTCAGGAATAATTCATGATAATCGGAACCAAACAAAACATTCACGATAGCTGCAGTATGAATCTATCACAAAAAACCTCAGATCATATGCAAACTAAGTCATGACAGACTGTTCGTATATCAATCACGACGGGACTCAAATAGATAGCAACTCACATCACAATTAGGACTGAAAGTACCCATATCCTCTTTCTGATGCGAGATGGAAATGTGGGGCCGGATTATATCTCCAGGTTGGCCTAGAGGAGTCGATGCTGGATGTTGCTGGACACGAAATAAGGTGCTGGCAATGAGAGGAGTCGGTGTTGGCGGCGAAACGAGATGGTGGTGGCGAGATCACTTGCTAGTGGTGGGATCGATGATTGCTGACAATGAGATTGGGTGGCACTTGCGGCGAAATGAAGTGCTAGAGGCAGGAGGAGTCGGTGCTAGTGGCAAAACTCGGTGCTGGCGGTGAGATTTGGTTGTTGGCAGAAGGTGGCTTGATGGTGCGATGGGAGATGCGGGTGGTAGATGGCGATGGAAGAGGTGTTGTTAGGTCACAGGACCCGAGAGAAAGGAATTCCCTCTCAAGGCTCGGATACCGTCTTAGAATTGATGAATTAGGGAAAATAGAACTTGGTTTTTCATTGAAATAACTCTCCCTTATACAGAAGGGAGTCTAGGGTTACTGAAACAATTGCAAACACACCCTCAGACTATGAACTAATGATTGTACAACTAACTATACTTCAATAAAAACTAAGGTGATCGATCATCTCAAGTTGATCGATCGAGCATATAACCATGATTGATCATCTGATAGCCATTGGGAGGTTTGAATTCAAATTATAATCGATCATGGAATGTGGCCGGTCGATCAGGGTGATCGATAGGGTCAAGTAGGTTGGTCGATCATGTCAATTAGGGTGATCATCAACTGTAGTTGATCGATCAAATCAAGAAGGTTGACCGATCAAGACAGCTTGAACCTAATATGCCTACATGATAAACATGCATATATATTTGAGACTTTTTTACATGCCGATTGCAAAAGTCTTATTTCTTCTTCTTTGCATTTGTCCATAGCTTTCAGCATGTCTATTGAAGATGCTTTTGCCATCCTTGTACAACAGATGCCTGAGAAGCTAAGTAGTTTTCCTTTTGATCTTCATTCTCCACAATGTTGCCCTTTTGTGATTCATACTTGGAGTGAAATTATCTGTAGTACTACTACGATCTGTACTGAAAAGGTTTATTATCATCAAAACAACAATACAATTGGTATGTAATCAAGGTACTAACAACTCTTTTGAGTTTATTGTTCATTAAAATAGATCAACCGTTGGGGGAAGATTGATTTTGCATTTTTCTTTAAATCGGTCCTTTGGTCTTCTTGCGCAAGGGGTTTTCTTGATCTTGGATAAAATTTTGTGCACGACTGCTTTATTTTCTGTCTTATTTAATGGTGGTCCAGAGTGTAATTTGATTGAACTGCTGTGACGCAATAGGTAGAGCTGCCTGTTGGCATGGCTTTGGCTAGGTTCGCAGTATGAGATTGTGAGAGCTGTCTGGTGTCAGGTTCCTCTGTCGGAGGTGCTCAGTTAGGGATGATTCCAGTCCTGGAGTATGCGGATGACAGTTTTCTTGGTCTAGGGAGCAGGTGTTTACTCGACAAATCCACGAGCACTCCTGGATATTTTTGGGAGGTGTCCAGGTTAAAGGTGAATAATCAAGGGGTTGATCTCTACAGTAGGGTCCCTACAGCTGCTATAGGAGACCACTTGGTTGGGTGTGCATAAGATCATTTCAAAGAGTTCACTCAGGAAGTGGATTGATGCCTATGATACTTATTATTTATTAGTCTATAAATGCGAGGCTTTCTGGTTTTGGATTGCAATTGGACGGACTGAACCTTGTGGAAGAGTGCTCTCCTTGTATTGCAGCATCTGCAAGTAACCCTCTCTTCAAGATTTCAGATTGTTCGTATCTGCTGAGGACTGCTGGTGGTATGCAGTTACTGAGTTTTCATTCATCCCTCCCTTGTCAATGTTTAAATAAGTGTTTAGCTTGGAGAGATGGCATATTAAAAGGCAAGACATGGCAAACCTGTAGAATGGGAGCGGATCAAATGCTCATTGTGATCTTTTGGGAAATAAGAGTTCCTTGAATGCTGCCGAGGAGGATGGTGATGATATTGTAGAGACCCAAGTGGACTGTCGGAGCAAACACCAGTTGACCCTTGTACTCATTAGCGTAGAATAATGTGGATAATCTCTTCTTTGGGTGTTCTTTGTCTGCGGGGTGTCTGGACAAAGTTTTAGCTTCTCATGGCTTGATTTATCACCCTTTAGTAATTGTTATTCATTTGAGTTCACAGATAATTGTACCATCTGTCTTGTTTTAAACATTTATAATTTTCTGTGGCTTTGTAGTGTGAATCCTGGATGACTATTATCCTCAAATAGTTTTTTGGTATATAGAAAAAATCCTATAGTACGAAAATATCACCCAGATACTCCGTCTCTTTCGTGATACTTTCAATATTCGCTATCATCTTTAGGTCCAAAACCAAAGCTACACAAGGTAGCACCTGTATTTAGATTCGTATTGTCATTCTTATCTCCGTGTTTATTGAATCAATGGAATATTTCTTTTGTTCATTTTGATGGCTATATTAAATAAAACCCTTTATCGTATTCATAATGGAGCATCCTTTATTCAGTTGTATGTTTCTTGTAGGCTCTGAACCTGCTTGAAGTGAAAAGAAGTAAGTTGATATGAAGTTATTAAATGAACACAAGAACCGACGTGCATTGCACAGATGCTCCGTAACAATATAAATTGTTCGAATTTGGTTCTATCATATTACTTTCTATGTACTTGGCCAATTTATGACTGCGCTGCTGAAATGATGTAACCAATATTCTTCTCCTTGGAGTTAATGCAACTGTTCTGTGATTTCAGGTCATGGAAATAATGCATCTTAATAACATGGACCGGCTTCTCATTCCCATAGGCAACCCAGACTTTCTCCATGGAAGTACTTGCTACATCGAGCGAGACGTTTACGCAAAAAGGGAAGTTGCAGTGTTGTACTTGGAAGGCGGTCCTCGTGGAAAAGTGAGCTGCCTGGATTCTGGGTCAATAACCAGTGCTGGCAAGAAGAAGATACTTGATTCTGTGAGGAGAAGCTTGGGAGTTGATGATGGAACCGCAGAGTACTATATGTCCATTTCGAATGGCGATCCCAGAATGGCCATTATGGAGTTCTTTGAGGATCTGAGATGGGAACAACAGAGGTCCGGGCTTTGAAAATACGCAAGCCCTAATTGCCTCAGTGATATTGTTCCAGTGTATCGTTGCTCTATTGTGTTGTAAATAACACCACAAAACAAAATCTGCTACAGAGATGGTCATACTGTAGCCATTGGCACGAGTAATTGAGTAGATGTGGAATAACAGAGTCCGGATTCTTGCACAACTGCTTCAAGTAGAAAGTGTAAATAACTCACTTCTTTTTACAGGTGCCCAACTGAATGAGGCAATTGTATGTGACTTGAGCTCAATGTTGAGTTTGACAGATATTTGGTTCGGCTTCTCGTTGAATGTTCCCGCTTTTATGCAACCCCCACAGATAACGGCAAAATAATATATTAGATGTAAAATAGATACTGATCTGTGGAATGACACTAGAAATACTCAATATTTTAGTTTATATTTATACAGGGAAAAATGGGGCTGTATTTAGGGGGGTTAACTTGGCTCCCTTCGTCTCATTTTTCTCATTTTTTTTAAATTTTTTTAAAATGAATCCACGAGTTTTCATCATTATATCCCTATATCATTATATCCATGGAAGTATTTTTCAAAAAAAATATAAAAATAAGAAAAATGGGACGGGAGAAGTCAAGTTAGCTCCCTCAAGGGGGCAGCTCTATTTTACCCATATATGTATGTATGCATGTATGTATCGGAAAGAATACTCATGATACCAATATATTAAATTTGTTTATATCGTAATAATTACACCAAATATGGTGTAAGGAGATATAAAATTATGTTAGGGCAAAAATAAACTACAAGTATATTTAGACATGAAAACGGATATACACGTACGGATACAATTGTTTTCGGATATCAATGTGATATTCCATCCAGTATAATAATATTTTCGTAATTTTATTTTACTATACATGTTGTGTTAATATTTATTGTTATATGTATGAAACAAGAAATTGTAAAATATATTGGAAAGATGCCTAAATTGAGGGTGGCTCACCATATATATGGTGAGACCCGCCTCATTTGAAGTTTCTCTTATATATATATATATATATATATATATATATATATGAGGATGGGGAGCTTGCACCAAGGTGCATGTATATTTTTGCAAAATATACATGCCACCGGCGCTTATCCACATTTTTTACTTTTTTGAAAAATACCACCATGTATATTCATCCATATATCCCTCCAATATGTCATTCGAATTTCGTCAGAAACAGAGACTCCTATGACCTCCATCCAGAACATGTAATTTTAACGGTCTTAGAATTGTTGTAATCGACCTGTTCTGGATGAATGTCATAGGAGTCTCTGTTTCTGACGAAATTCAAATGACATATTGGAGGGATATATGGATGAATATACATGTGGTATTTTTCAAAAAAGTAAAAAAATGTGGAAGATATAAGCGCCGGTGCATGTAAAATTACTTGCACCTTGGTGCAAGCTCCCCATCCTCTCTCTCTCTAATATATATATGGGAAAAAGGACCCTACACCGGCGGGTGTAGGAAACTCCCTACACCCACCCTAATTTTTCATTATTTTTTGATTTTTTTGAAATGAAACCTTGGGAGATTTTAGATCACCAGGTATCACCATGTTGTCATTTCAAATTCAACTTAATTCGAGACTTCTACCATCTCTATCAAGACTACCAAATTTTAACGGTCTCAGAATTGTTGAAATCGATCATGTCTAGATGAACGTGTTATGAATGTTTGTTTTGCATGAAACTTGAAACATATATTCCCATCAACATATTAAGTAAATCCCCCAATATTTAATTCAAAAAAATAAAAAAATAATCAAAAAATGGGGGTCGGTGCAGGGAGTTTCCTACACCCCAGGGTGCAGGCTCCCTGCCCCCTATATATATATATATAGAGAGAGAGAGAGAGAGAGAGGATGGGGAGCTTGCACCAAGGTGCATGTAACTTTACATGCACCTGGGCTTATATCTTTCACATTTTTTTTACTTTTTTGAAAAATACCACCATGTATATTCATCTATATATCCCTCCAATATGTCATTCGAATTTCGTCAGAAACAGAGACTTCTATGACCTCCATCTAGAATAGGTAATTTTAACGGTCTTAGAATTGCTGTAATCGACCTATTCTAGATGGAGGTCACAGGAGTCTCTGTTTCTGACGAAATTCGAATGGCATATTGGAGGGATATATAGATGAATATACATGGCGTTATTTTTCAAAAAAGTAAAAAAATGTGGAAGATATAAGCGCCGGTGCATGTAAAGTTACATGCACCTTGGTGCAAGCTCCTCATCCTCATATATATATATATATATATATATATATATATATATATATATATATGGGGAAGCTGCACCCGGCCCTTTTTTTATCGATTTTTTGTGTTTTTGAAATGAAACCTAAGGGGATTTATATCACCACATATCATCATGATATCATACAAATTTCAACTAAATTCGACACTTCTATCATCTTCATCAAGACTATCACATTTTAACGGTCTCAGAATTATTGAAATTGACCCTATCTAGATAGGCATGTTAGGAATGTTTATTTTGCATGAAATTTGAAACACGTATTCCACTCAATAAACTAAGTAAATTTCCATAGGTTTTCTTCAAAAAAAAATCAAAAACCAATGAGAAAAATACCCGGGTGTAGCTAGTTAGCTGCACCACCCGGTGTAGCTTCCATTTTCCCTATATATATACATACATACTAAGGCATGCAATATGCCTGCCCCGCCCCATTTTTGGGCAAATTTTTTTATTTTTTTTGAAAAATATCACAATGTATATTCACTCATATATCTCTCCTATATCCCATTTTAATTTCGTCAAAAACAGAGACTCCTACGGCCTCCATCTAGACGTCGATTTAAAAAATCCTGCGACCGTTAAAAAAATGTCGTCTGGATGGAGGCCGTAGGAGTCTCTGTTTCTGACAAAATTCGAATGATATATAGGAGGGATATAGGGATGAATATACATGGTAATATTTTTCCAAAAAAATAAAAAAATTTGTGAAAAATGTGGTGGGGGCAGCCATGTTGGCTGCCCCTAGGGGGCAGTCCCATTTTTCCCATATATATATATATATATATAGTGTAGATCCTGTGAGATGGAGATTCTGTGAGATGGTGAGATGGGTAATCTCAACCACCCATTTTACTATCATTCACAGCATGAAATCTGGGGGGGATTTAGATCACTATATACCATCATGGTGCTATTCAAAAATCAACTTAATTCAAGACTTCTATCCCCTCCATCAAGACTTTCAAATTTTAACGGTCTCAGAATTGCTGAAATCGACCCCCTCCAGATGGACATGTTAGGGGTGTTTTTTACACGAAATTTGAAACATGTGTTTCACTCATTATTCTATCTAAATCCCCCCAGGTTTCATGTCGTGAACGATGGTAAAATGGGTGGTTGAGATTACCCATCTCACCATCTCACAGAATCCCCATCTCACAGGATCGCCACTCTCTCTCTCTCTCTCTCTATATATATAATATAGGGCTTATCCAATGAGCCCTGTGCCCATTAACGTTTCGATGAGCACCCATTCTGGGCCATACACGTGTATTAGCAATAACTATATTTCTAATTATAGGCTACCCCGTAGTTAAAAAAATCCTATATTTCCTATTATACATCGTCCTTAAAAATTGGAAGACGGTTTTGAAAAGAAACGTTCAAATAAATGATTCCACGCGGATGATTAAGGATCCAAACACTTTCATAGTAATAAATATAATTCGGGCAAGTAAATGCTTGTTGTGAGATTGGTAATATCAAGACAATGATCAGTAATTTACATCCAAATAGTTACATTCTACAGAATTTAGTAATATGTATAAAATGATCAAGTAAATGTGTGTTATGAGATCAGCAATAACATAACAAATGATTAGTAATATCATTGTGTATGTAATGCGCATTGCATTAACAAATAGTTATTTTCTTACTTGAGCAATGCCCATGACTTACTGACCATTACTTTGTTATTACTAATCTCATAGTAGCATTACTTGATAATCATACACATATTACTGAACATGTGATATAAGACATAGATATATACATTACTGAACACAAACAATAATTTACATGATAGAGGGGCGATCCTGTGAGAGCCAAAATTGGTGAGAGCATGAGAGGAATGATTCTGGACAACAAGATTATATCTTCTCTCTCATGGTCTTCTCTCTCCTGGTTGAATCCTGTGGTCCAGAATCACTCCTCTCATGCTCTCACCAATTTTGGCTCTCACAGGATTGCCCCTCTTACTTGATAACTATTTATATATTACTTGAGTATCATCTCTAAATTACTGAATTCTGTTCAAAGTAATAAAGCATATGGAAATTATTGACCATTTGTTATGGTTTTACTGACTTCACAACAAGCACTTACTTGTCCATTGTGTATATATTACTGATTTCTGCACCATGTAATAAAATGAATGTAAATTATTGATCGTTGTTTGGATATTATTGATCTCGCAACAACCATTTATGTGAGTATTGCCTCTAAATTACTGAATTCTATTCAAAGTAATAATACATATAGAAATTGCTGACCATTTGTTATGGTTTTACTGACTTCACAACAAGCACTTACTTGACCAGTGTGTATATATTACTGAATTCTACACCATACAATAAAATGAATGTAAATTACTGACCGTTGTTTGGATATTACTGATCTCGCAACAACCATTTACTTGATTATTGTATATATATTACTGACCTGAGTATTTGGATCTCGATTTTCTGCATGAAATCATCGATTCAAATGTTTTCTTTCCAAAACGTTCTTCATATTTTTTAGGACGCGATATAATTGGAATATCACTTATTGTTAAATCGCGTTGCATATTAATCTCCTTCCAAAAACAACATCCTTCGAAATAGGTAACCACTCAATTGGTAATACACGTGTGTGGCCTACAAATGGTGCTCACCGAAACGCTAATGAGCCCTGTGCGCATTGGATAAAAATCCTATATATAGGATTTTTATCCAATGCGCACAGGGCTCATTAGCGTTTCGGTGAGCACCATTTGTAGGCCACACACGTGTATTACCAATTGAGTGGTTACCTATTTCGAAGGATGTTGGTGGAAGGAGATTAATATGCAACGTGATTTAACAATAAGTGGTATTCCAATTATATCACGTCCTAAAAAATAGGAAGATCGTTTTGGAAAGAAAACAATCGAATCGATGATTTCTTGCAGAAAATCAAGATCCAAATGCTCAGGTCGGTAATATATACACAATGGACAAGTAAGTGCTTGTTGTGAAGTCAGTAATATCCAAAACAACGGTTAGTAATTTATATTAATTTTATTATATGGTGTAGAATTCAGTAATATATACACAATGGTCAAGTAAGTGCTTGTGAAGTCAGTAAAACCATAACAAATGGTCAGTAATTTCTATATGTATTATTACTTTGAATAGAATTCAGTAATTTAGGGACAATACTCACGTAAATGATTGTTGCGAGATCAGTAATATCCAAACAACGGTCAGTAATTTACATACATTTTATTACATGGTGTAGAATTCAGTAATATATACACAATGGACATGTAAGTGCTTGTTGTGAAGTCAGTAATATCCAAATAACGGTCCGTAATTTACATTCATTTTATTACGTGGTGCAGATTTCAGTAATATATACAATATGGACAAGTAAGTGCTTGTTGTGACGTCAGTAAAACATAACAAATGGTCTGTAATATGTGTACGATTCTCAAGTAATAGCTACTATGAGATCAGTAATAACAAAGTAATGGTCAGTAAGTCATGGGCATTGCTCAAGTAAGAAAGTAACTATTTGTTAATGCAATGCACATTACATAGACAATGGTATTACTAACCATTTGTTATGTTATTACTGATCTCACAACACACATTTACTTGACCATTTTATACATATTACTAAATTCTGTACAATGTAACTATTTGGATGTAAATTACTGATCATTGTATTGATATTATTAATCTCACAATAAGCATTTACTTGACCGAATTATAATTATTACTATCATAGCGTTTGGATCCTTAATCATCCGTGTGGAATCATTTATTTGAATCGTTTCTTTCCAAAACCATCTTTCAATTTTTAAGGATGTTGTATAATAGGAAATATAGGATTTTTTTAAATACGTGGTAGCCTATAATTAGAAATATAGTTATTGCTAATACACGTGTATGGTCCAGAATGGGTGCTCATTGAAATGTTAATGGGCACAGGGCCCATTGGATAAGCCATATATATATATGGGTAAAATGGGGCTGCCCCCAGGGAGTAGCCAACTTGGCTACTCCCACACCTATTTTTCCCTCATTTTTTTATTTTTTTGGAAAATAAAAATTTGTATATTCATCATTATATCCCTCCCACATTCTATTAAAATTTCATCAGAAACAGAGACTCCTAAGCCCTCCATCCAGACGTCATTTTCTTAACGGTCGCAGGATTTTTTAAATCGACCATGTTTGGATGGAGGCCGTAGGAGTCTCTGTTTCTGACAAAATTTTAATAGAATGTGAGAGGGATATAATGATGAATATACAAATTTTTATTTTCCAAAAAAATAAAAAAATGAGGGAAAAATAGGGGTGGGAGTAGCCAAGTTGGCTACTCCCTGGGGGCAGCCCCATTTACCTCTATATATATATATGGATTTAATGGGGGTGCCCCCTAGGGGCAACCAACATGGCTGCCCCGCTCCCTTATTTCGGTATTTTTTTATTTTTTTTCAAAAAATATCGCCATGTATATTCATCCATATATCCCTCCTATATGTCATTCGAATTTCATCAGAAACAGATACTCTTACGGCCTCTATCGAGATGATGTCGATTTAAAAAATCCTGTTACCGTTAAAAAATGACTGCCTGGATGGAGGCCGTAGGAGTCTCTGTTTCTGACAAAAATGGCATATATGAGGGATATATGGATGAATATACATGGCAATATTTTTTGAAAAAAAATAAAAAAACGTCGAAAATGATGCGGGAGCAGCCATGCAAGGGGGCAGCCCCATTAACCCCCCCCTCTCTCTCTCTCTATATATATATATTTGTATCACTTTAAAAAAAACGGATACAGATGTCAAAATGTATATAAAATAGATATAGTGACGGATTAGATACATATATAATATATTTATATCCATCTGCACTCCTATTTATGCCGCTTTCTCAATTACCATTGATTTTATTTTTTGTTATTTTTGTTTATTCAACCACAGGCAACCTCAATAGTGACATAAGATACTTCCTACGCTCGAAGTGGGTTGAGAAAACGGAGTTGTAATATATAGATCCAAAAATATAAAAAGAAACATTCTTAAATTTAATCGGGAATCCAATGTGGCATCCACGTGAATGGATGCGTCTAAAGCCATATTCTACTTCCACATTACTATGGATTTTATGTTAAAAACCTTTCACAGGAATACAGTTTTAATTCATTGTTTTAGAATCTCTACGTGAAGAAAAAGAACGCAAACGACACCCCCCCATCAGAACTGTTTTGAGGAAACAACAGATTCGTTGCGTATGAAAGATATATCAAGCTCATGCTATGAGTAGAGTTAGCAGGGTCGTGATATTCTCTATTTAAAATACACCAAATAACAAGAATGGAAAGGGAAGAAAACAACATGATGTGCAACAAAATGACACGATGATAGTAGGAAAATAACTTGATATATGGAAGGAAGGAGGCATGTAATGTATGAAATAATAAAATTATAACGTGGTAAGAGAGGAGATGCAAGCATGCATTGAAATGTAACAGGTGGGGTTTTAATATAGCAAGCCTGGGAAATATATCATGTGAAGTATATTGATTTTTAATATAGTATGTGGATGTGATGTGGCATTTATACTTTTAATTGGCAACAACAACAACAGAACCTTTTCTCTATGGTCGGTTACATGATTTTTTGCCTCCATTCAGATTTATTCTGTCTCATGCTTAAATCCAAATAACTAAGATTCCTTCGGATAGTCTCATTCCAACATTTCTTGGGTCGTCCTCGCCCTCTCTTAACCGGTCAACATCTCAAATCTTGCATCTTCTAACTGGTGTATCAACCGACCTCCTTTGCAAATGACCAAACCATCTTAAGCTATTTTCTCTCATCTTATCCTCTGTCAGAGCTACACCAACTTTCCTTTTGATCGCGTCATTCTGAATTCGATCTTTTCGTGTATGACTACACATCCACCTTAGCATTTTCATTTCTACTACTATCATTCTCTGCACATGTTTATGATTCACATGCCAACATTTTGATCCATGGAGCATAGCAGGTTTCACAGTTGCTTTATAATACTTTCCTTTGGCTTTCAGAGGGTTTTTCCTATTACAAAGTATAATAGAGGCTCCTTTTCGCTTTAGCCAACCTACATTTATTCTATGAGTAACATCTCCATCAATTTCTCTACCCTATTGCAAAATAGATCCCAAGTATCTAAAATAATCTTTCTTCTGAATATTGTCGTCTCCAGTGTTCACCTTGAGTCCTTCACCATTGTTTCCATCAAATGTACACTCCGTATATTCAGTCTTAGACCTACGTAATGCGAAATCCTTTAGTCTCTAAGGCATGTCTCCAAACTTCCAGCTTCTTATTTATTCCATCTCTTGTCTCATAAATCAACACAATATCAGCGGTGAACAACATACACCAATGTATCTCATGTGAATCGTCAACTCATTCATAATCAAAGTAAAATAGAAGGGACTTAAAGCTGAACCTTGATGCAGACCGATGTTTTTGTTGAAATAGTCAGTCTTTCCAGATTGGACCCTTACGCAAGATGAAGCTCCGTCATACATATCCTTTAAAATGTTAATGTATAGGACATATACTTTTCTCTTCTAAAAAACTCTCACAAAATCTTCCTTGGGACTGAAGTATAAGCCTTCTCCAAATCAATAAAAATCATATAGAGGTTCTTTTTAGCTCTATAGATTTCCATTGTTCTCAACAAGTGAATAACTTCAATAGTTGAGTGACTTGACATGAATCAGAATTGATTTTCATTTACTTAGGAAACTTGCCTCAACCTTCTTCTGATCACATGTTCCCAAGTTTTCATAGTATGCTCATTAGTTTGATACCACTATAATTTGATCATTTTTTGAATATCTCCTTTTATTCTTATAAAGCGGCATCATAATTCCTCTCCTCCATTCTTAAAAAATTTTCTTGCTTCGTCAAGTAACATTGAATAAATTTGTGAGCCAAGTCAAACCTTGTTCACCAAAAACTCTCCAAACTTTTATAAAAATGTCATTAGGTCATGCCCTTTTCCCATGTTTCATAACCTTTAAAGCCTCCTCTACTTCCTTCCTTTGCATCCATCTATAACTTGCATGATTCAAGTAACATTCACTACCAACAATATTTTCCAAAGTTATTTCTTTATTCCCTTCCCATATAAAAAGCTTATGGAAATATTGCTTCCATCTAGTTTCTATATCCTTTTAAGAAATAAGCACATGTACTTCCTCATCCTTGATGCATCTCACTTGAGGAAGATTTTTGATCTTTCTTTCTCTTGCTTTGGCCAATATGAATATATCCTTCTAGCCCTCCTTCGAGTTAAGATTTTTGTACAAAACTTCATAAGCTTTAGACTTGGCTTCACTTACAGTCTTCCTTGCACCCTTCTTTGTTATTTTTTATTTTGTGATAGTTTCTTCCATTCTATCCTTATACATAGCTTTAAATAAATCTCTATTAATTCTAATCTTCTCTTTCACCTCTTCACTCCGCCACCAAGGCTCCTTTTGCCCTAGAAATCCTCCCATAGACCCGCATGTCATCTCTTTGGTTACCCTTCGGATACAAGATACCACTGCCTGCCATGTCTCGAATGCAATTCCATTACAATCCCAAGACAAGTCTTCTAAAACCTTTTCCTTGAAACTTGATTGCTTCAATTGAAGTTTTCATCATTTAGTTCTAATGATCTTGGGAACCATCCTCTTCTTTGCCAACCCTTTTATATGTACATCCATGACTAGCAAGCAATGTTGAGATGCCACTCTCTCTCCTATGATTACTTTACAGTCTCTACAACACAACCAATCTCTTCTCTCATTGTAAAATAATCTATTTATGTTTTGGTCAGGTTGTTCTTATAAGTAATTAAATGCTCCTCCCTCTTCTAGAAGAAAATATCTGCTATGAAAAGTTCATAAGATGTTACAAAATGTGTACTTTTAATTGGAAAATATACAAAGTATAACATGTTATATTATACATGCATTAAATTATAACATGTAGACTATTAATATATCAGGTGGTTGAAATAAGGCATGTACGATGCTTCTCCCTTCCAACTACTACTAGGATCAACGAGATGGGAGCATTGGAGCTAGGATTCAACTCGTTCATGATCTCCGATACTTTGTTGCACGTTAGATTAATATTCAAAATAAATAATAAAATAAGAAACAATAGAAATTAAATGAAAATTACCCTCATTCTCATCAATCATATTCCAATAAGTCCATGTCCAAGCATTGAGATACACATATAGAACCATAAAAGTATGCTAAAACTATTTACCTCACTAAAATGTTTCTTAAAGAAAATAAAGAAGTGTACTGGAAGTAAAGAATTGATTGTACAATGCACACTATAAGTCACACCGGTTCACGTGTCTGACAACTACATCATTTATTTAATTATCTTTTATTTACGAAGACCAATGAAATCCATCCCAAATACTTGGCAAGAGATCTGGGTTCTCAATTCATTAGTCTGCTAGCTTCACTAACAATTTCTTATGTTAGGACAAAAAGCGGACTCCCTTTCACTCGTCCCTTCGGAAAGCACTTCTTCACTTTGAATCTAGTCTACCGGGAAAGCAAGCACTCAAAGCAAGAGTCCTCAATCAAGCGGGGCTATTAGTTCATAGCTAGATGACTGAATAAGCGCTTGACGACTCATTTCTTATCCATATTTAGCTAGAACAACAGCAGGAACTCTCACGAAAACAAAGCTTGTCATACAAAGAATCCATAATCCCCGTGAGGGTGGCAGCCGCCCCTTGGAATGCTGGATGTATCCGTCTTGCTTTCTCCCGTCTTTCTCACAGAAGAAGCACATCCGTCCATCCCCCTTCTCGCTAATCGAGCTTGATAGTCTCTCTCGTTTCGTCTATCTTTCTCACGTCTTCGCCACCTTTGTACACTCTCACCCTTCTTTCATATAGCGTGCTTAAGTACTTGGAGGACCTCTATTTTGCTTCTAGATATAGCAAACTGATAACTCATTCTCCTCATTCATAAGCAACTTTCATAACTCCCCTCATGATGATAACACTCGATACCATTTAGTGCGACCACACCAACTTTTATTCCAAGTACTAACTGTGTATAAGATCAAATCTTAGGTTATTATTCTCACCGCTTGACATCAGACTCACTTAGAAGACATCAATGTGTTTACACAACAACGACCCACCCGAAATCACACTAATGACATGTTATAAAATATGATTTATTTCTCGTACTTATATGTCACATTTTGTATAATTAAGCTACTTACATTTAGCGTATTCATGCTATCATCCTAAGTCCATTTTAATTCCTCGACTCATTTACATCTCATTCGTATATATAGATAATCATAAAATTGTTTTATTCTTAGCTTTACTTACATATATGTCATTTATGCTACCAGCCCAAATGATTAGATTTTGAAAACAACCATTAAAATTCTTCCAGTATGTTCATTTCTGCTCATGATGTACTTGTTGGTGTACACGTACACGTATAGTGTACATGTATAACTTCTTGGAGTCCCGGTGCATGTTGGTGTACAAGTACGTTAATCTAGTGTACCAATACATTGATTTGGTGTGCATAGGTCTGATGTATTGGTGCACTAAGAAATCTCATTTTCTAGTTTCATGGTATAATGGTACGCCTGTATGGTCACATGTATCATCTACCGATTCACCATCCGTCTTTTTCATCGTTATTAGCCTTTTTTTATATGGATATATGGTCCCCTTATCTTCTCTTGATTCCTCTCACGTTCAAATACACTTTCTAATGCATTTGCACTCGTATTAATGCAAAACATTCACAAATGTATCGGTATGATACGACTTCAAAAACACAAATAGCATGCCACAAGAAGTACCTTGGGCTATAGGGCTATTGAAGCGCACAAGGATGTGAAGTCATGTGTATCCAACAACAAGAAGGAAAAGGAAATTTCGTCACCTACAAAAATGTTCACTTAGGGATCTCCTCTTGAATGTTTGGAAATCTTCAATGACGTGGGTGGCAATAAGAATATGTGTAGGGAGATGACCTCGAGCTCCTTATGCAATGGTGCCTTCGGATTGTGGAACAGATAAACTGCATCAATTCCGATAGTGCTTCAGTGGGTCTCTAGCGAGTATAAAAAAGAGAGGGTAGGCGATTAGGTTTTGAGGGGATAATTTACTCCTCTTTGTTTACAAGAAAAGGAACCCATACTATATCATGTTTAAATCTTAATGAATTCTAACCCATTTACACTAAATGCTGGTAACTTGAACTAGGAAACTTAGAATTTGATATTGGGTTCCTTGGAAGGATGTCGATAAGCTCTACAAATTAAAGTATCATTTGCATCGTTTGGACATCAAAATATCTTCAAGGGTAAAACCTCAATGTTTAGATCATAAAAATCTTAAATGAAGTCTCATTCTTGAGGCTTAGGATCTAATGCTTAATTGTAACTGGAATTCGTACCAAGGCATAAAAGTCTTAAAGAGTTAAAAATCCTGCAAAAATCTTAAAGAGAATTAAAGTAGGATTTAATGATCGTACCTTTAAAAAGGTATAGATATTTCTAACACATATCAGCATGGGTTTCCACATCACTTCATCGACATTTTAGCTTACCATAGAAATTTTAGAATTGGAATCTCCTTCCATCGTACCTTCTTGACTGTACAATCTAAGATATACACATGTTCCTTGGGATATGAAAGTTTTGTCCTAATCACCATGTCCTTGTAGCAAACCAATCAGTACATGTAATCCTAAACGCCACATGTTTGATACTTGAAACATACCCTACAAATCTGTCAGGTATGACTGAAGTATGTTGCAGGCCAAAATCTTAGAAGGGACACTAAATCTATGACATTGAATCTTGATGCCTTTCATTTTCAAGAAAACAAAATATTCGACATTGAACTCAAGGTCCTTGGTCCAGGTAACATCTGTGATAACTTTGCACCTCAGCAACTTCTTCTTGTCGTCTCCATGATCCTTGTGGTATCCTCAATGATGGAGGTGGTATATTTTTTTTGTCACCTACCTCTTTCCGGCATAATGGTATCGTGCATCCTAACCCATACAAGACCCCAAAAGGAGTCATGTTGACATGGTAAAAATTGTTGTGTGTAAACTTAACTAATGGAAGCATTTGGATTGTCCTCTCAAGCTAATGATAGGATGAGCTAAGACACAACTCAATCTTCATACCCATTCATGAATTCTTCTCATCAACATGGTGTAAAATATGTCTCTATCAAGCACCACCTCCTTGGGTATCTCATATAGATATGGCATGTTGAATGTATAACATGTCATACTGGTATACACATCATGTTGATTAAAATGAAATGGACGGAATTGGTAAATCGATCGAAGATCACTGAAATTGCATCATACATGCCTACGGTGCAAAGAAATGTTATTACAAAATCAATGGAGATGCTCTTTCATTTTCACAATGCGATAGAGGGAGACTCCAACAAGCGAGGAGGTTTCTTGTGTTCTACCTTATCCATATGGCATGTCAGGCAATCGTCGATATTCAACATCATCCCCCTTCAATCTCTACCACCAAAAGTGCCAAAACTCTTTACATCATACTGATAAATAATTTGGATCTATGTGTCGCATCCAAAATGTCTCTCTTCGGCTCCTCATCCTTAAGGACACAAATACCATCCCCATTCCATAAAATGGACTCACAAATTTTGAATTCATTAGGCTCATCCTTCAGGAAATGATAGTTTAAGTCTTGTGTCTTCTAGTTTGATTGCTAACCTTGGACAATAATGTCCAATAACCAATGGTACTTGGGCAGTATAATCACTATATCTGAGGTGTTGTTAAATGGTTCCACTCGCTAATTATCATGAGCACATTGAAATATGTAACCATGATGTTGTACCCATGGTATGTGTTCTCCTCCTCAATGCGTATACTACAACATTTCCTTATTGGGATAATAAGAGATTGCATGATCATAGTACTTAAATAGTTCCATCAATTTCCTTTGCCTCATGTTCATCTCTCACCGTTAAAAAGTGTACTTGAGGCTCTAGTGTCCTATGAAGATCGTGAACACGATCCATGAATTACCACAAATAATCCCAAGAGGAGGGTCGCACGTGTCACACAAGGCGGACACATAGTCGTCGATGTGGCAACTTTCAAAGATCAAATGCGATAAATCAACAATTAACCCACAATTAATAATGAAGCAATAACAACAAGGGATGTGGATCAAAATTCATTATACCCTACGATGAATGTGTATAGCGGATAAGCAGGTAGTGGTCGAACTCAGGGAACATACGTGTAACACAGTATTTTATTTATAAATAAATAAAATAATATATATATATGTGTGTGCACAGTATTTACTTAGGTTCTTACTGATTTTTAAATATAATATTCTTAATTGATTTTTAAATTTCCAAATATTTTTATATTTTTAAATAATTACAAAAAGTTTATAATAATAAAGAGTATAATAACTTATATATTACTATATATAGATATATAATATTCTATATGGTAAATACTTATAATATAGGTAAAAATAATAAAAAATAGAAAAATAAAATGTTTTTATACAAATTTATACTAATTTTATGATTTTCAAGTATTTTTGCTAGTTTTTATGTATTTTTAAACTCCAAAATATTCCAAAACAACGATTAAATAAATAGGTCAAATTGATTTGGGGTTTAAAAATAGTAGAAAGCCTTGGATCTTTTCCAAATCAATTTTAATATATGCTAATATATATAAATAAAATTAAAGAATATGGAGAAATATTTTTAGGCTTTTTTAGAAATTTTATATTTTTTAAGTATTTTAGATCTTTTTAGTTTCATCTCATTTTCTTTTTTATTTTTTAGGGATTTTTGCTCTGGAAGTACTAGATACTATAATAATTATAAGCTATTTTTGGGACTTTATAAACACGATTATTTTTTTTTGAATTTTTTAAAACTAACATGGAATATCCATGCACTATTTGATTTCTGAAAATAGGAAAAGGGCATAAAATGTAAAAGTAATCACATGGCGTGAAATATCATGCATCGATGTACCTCATCCTATTTTTTCATAATCTTTAGGGCACATATGATATTTATAAAAATAAACATACATAAAATGCTTGACATGGCAGGGGTATTTTTGCAACTAAAAATAAATACAAGTTGCGCACTGCAAATAACTCAAAAGTTTATAACTAATATCCAAAGTTTTTATATTAAACAACAATTAAAGGAACCTGCCAGGTTTACATGTAATTTTTACAAAATAAAATATGGTAGTGCACGTGACAGGTAGGGACTATATTGTAATATTAGAAATATTTAAGTATGTACAAGCAAATATCTCGTGACTTTTTTAAACGGCGTACAATATTTACAGGATCGATTAATAACTACAAAAAGCAGAGGGGGTCTTTGAAATTTACCCCATAAGTGACCCGAGTCACGCCGTCATCAACGTGATGCGTGTCAAATCATGCAGCTCTGGATGCTCACAGTTTCACCTCGCATGGACGCTCCATATTAGATTTGGAGCCTGAAGACGATCGAATGGCTCACAACATCGTTAGATGAACTGGGGAAGAACATGTCTCCACCGACTTTGAATCTTCGATTCCTCGCATGTCCACTCACGATTCGACTTGTACAGGGGTTCAGTAGTTAGCCGGTTCCACTCTGCGCTTGCAGATAGGCTCCGATGAACCGGAGGTGCAATAATGGTGAATCTGGAGGATGTCGTCTTCAAGCACAACCTAGGGGTGTTCCAAGTGACATTCTTCACTCCAAATATCTCCTCGAAGCATCATTTATGCAACAAAAGGTCAGGTGGCTCGAGGTAGTGGTCCTCAGCCCAAAAAGGTAGTGTGATGCGTGGATGGACGGGGCGAGCGGGCTCCAGCAAGGTGGAAGAGTGGAACATCGATACCTTGATTCCTTACTAGAATCAAGGGGCAAATGGGTGGAGAATATGGAGAAAGTGATCAGGAATGAAATGAGGGGTTGGTGATTTGGTCAACAGGGATTTTCACGATGAATGAGGCCTGGAGCATAAGCTCCAAGCAAATGCAATTTTTGGATTTTTTGTAAAACTATTGTAAAAGAAAAGAAGGAAAGAAAATTGCTTGTATAATTCCATAGGCCTAGAGGTCCTTATATAGGACTAAACCCTAGAAAACCTAGAGAGTCCATAAAAGGAGAAAGTACATAAATGCCCCTAATGGGGTTACATATAATAATTAAGAGCCGTAGAATATATAATACTAACACTCCCCTCAAGTTGGAGCATATCTATCAATCATGCCCAACTTGGAAACAATCCAAGAAAGACGCTTCTTAGGTAAGATCTTCGTGAAGACATCTGCAAGATGAAGATCTATGCTGATATAAGGAGTAGCTATTCTTCCAATACCGACAGCATCACGAACAAAATGGGAGTCGATCTCTATATGCTTAGATCGTTCATGAAACATAGGATTCATAGCAATGTAGGTAGTAGATTTGTTATAACAGTATAGTGGAATATGATTAGTGACAATAATATCGAGCTCCTGCAGAAAAGTTAATAACCATGTAATGTCCTAGGTAGCTTGGGCCATCGCCCTATATTATGCATCTGCACTGGATATGGACACAACAGTCTGTTTCTTGCTTCTCCAAGTAACAAGATTTCCTCCAACCATCATAGCATATCCTGTGGTAGAGCGTCGATCCTCTGGCAAACTTGCATAATCAGCATTAGAATATGTGATAACATTAGTGTACCCATTTTCCCCATAGAATAGGCCATGTCCTGGTGATTCTTTCAAGTATCGTAGAATCTGAAGAATATCTTGGTAGTAACTGTAACAAGGTTGCTCCATGTATTGGCTAGCTCTACTCACTGCATAAGAAATATCTGGTCTGGTGACAGTAAGGTAAAGAAGTTTGCCAACCATGCTTCTGTACTGAGCAATGTCTTCAAAGACAGGATCAGAGGAGGTGAGGTGTTTCTTCGGATCTGTAGGAAGACCATAGGGATTGCACCCAAGTAATATGGCTTTGGCAAGATTGTCCTGACAATATTTCCTCTATGAGAGATGAAGGCACTATGTAGTGCGTAGTACCTATATGCCTAAGAAGTAGTTTAGAGGACCAAGGTCTTTGGTAACAAACACCTTCTAGAGAAAGTCCTTCGTCTCTACTATCCCATTATCATCATCACCTGTGACAACCTATCATCCACATAGACTACAGGTATAACAGTACCAATTGTTCATCTTCTGACAAAAAACATAATAATCAGATGTTATTCTCTAGAAGCCAAGAGTGCTTATTTCTGCAGTAAGTATATCAAACCACGCTCTTGGTCTCTGCGTAAGACTGTATATGGCCTTGCAAAGTCAGCATACACACTCCCCTTGACTTCATAACCCGGAGGCTACATCATATACACCTCTTCATCAAGGTCGCCATATAGGAAGGTATTTTTCACATCTAACTGAAAGATAGGACAAGCCTTATTAGCTTCTACTGAGAGAATAGTCCGTATGGATCCCATTCGTGCAACCGGTGAGAATGTCTCAAAGTAATCTGCTCCTATGTTTATGTAAAGCCTTTGGAGACAAGACGTGCTTTCAATATGTCAATGGACCCGTCAGATGACTTATTGGTCGTGAAGACCCATCTGCATGCCACAGGTCTAGTCCCCTTGGGACATTGTACTAAATCCCATGTCCCCTAGAAATAAGAGCATCCATCTCGTCATTCATTGCCTCTCGCCATCCTGAATCATGTAGAGCACTATGATGGTTTCTCGAAATGGAAATAATCATGAGAGCATCTGCATATTGTCTGTCAGTGCAAGATAAAGTAGCAGTAGAAATGAAATGAGACATGGGATGAGAAGTGCATTGCCTCTTAGATCTGCGTAGAGCAACGGGAAGCTCTTGAGGATCATCCATGATAGCCTTGGAGGGGACACTTGTAGAAGGCATATCATCATGCAATAAAGAAGCATGTAAAGGAACATCTGGTGGTGAAGATGCTTTTCTGCGCTTATAAACAATGGGTGGAGGTGGAAGATCCAGAAGGAAATCTGTAACAGAGTGATGGAAAAAGATGGTTTGCTCAAAACGTTTACATCAGCAAAGATATAATAGTGATGTCCAATTGGATCATAAGACATGTACCCTTTTGAGTACGAGAGTATCCAAGGAATATACATTTTATTGCATGAGGAGAAGTTTGTACATAGTGTGAAAATTATGAACAAAGGACACAACCAAAAATTCACAAGCGAAGAGGAAGGGGTGACTGATGAATATCAGATTCATCACTCTAAAAGGTCATGAATTAAGCTCAAATCCCAAAAATTCCTTAGCATTTCTTCATTTATTCTACATAATTAGCATTCATACATGTATTGATAAGAACTGCATTTTATTACTCATTTTGCACAAAATAAGAAGCCAAAAATCTCAGCCAAAATGACCAGTAAAATAACCTAACTTCCCTGATTTTTAACTTATTCGTGCTAACTCCAAATGACTTGAAACCACCTTCATTGTGTACATATCACTAACAAGAATAAATGAAAAATACAAAAAATCACTAATCTAAATAAGCGGACCAAAAACCCAAACCTTAGTTCTAGGATTTCCGGACTAAAACCTCGATATCTTCCTCATACAGTGTCTGATTTGATCCTACTCACTTTTGAACTAATGTACATTCAATTACCTTCAAAACAAGACCAAGTTCAAGTGAATCAGAGCTCATATGTGAAAGATGGGTTTTGGGCCTCTTTTGTACATTTTGTATTTTAGTGGTTTTTGACTTATTATTTTATGTACATAATTGACTCTTTTTTATTTTATTCCTTTTTCATTTGTTTTCTTTGATAAAAGTTTTATTAAAATGCATAAAAATCCAAATCCAAACTGAGCTTGAAATCAAAGAAACTAATTGAGTTCGAGTCTTCACTAACAGTTTGTACAAAAGTTGACCTTTTGCATTTTGTTTTATTTCTTCCTTTTCTTATTAATTAAAAAAAATAAATTAATGTGTAAATATTTATCTTTGATTTTATCATATTTTTTCGGATTTTTATCTGGTTTAAAAATAACAAAAAAATCATAAAACTCAAAAATCAAGGTGTTTTACGTACTTGGGATACTCCAAAAATATCACTTTGTGCAAATGATCGATTTTGATTCTAGTGTATTTATGAAAGTTGTAGATCTCATCAAGACGAGCAACTTTTTGAAGAAAATATTTCGATTCGAGGTTGTTTGCTATTTATTCTGGATTTTTTCTTTATATTTAATTTTCTAATTTTTCTAGGGCTGACACATGGCTGCTTCTGGAGCCGCCACGTGTCACCCATTTTAGGCTTTTTATATATTTATTTTTATGTAAAAAAATAATTAAAAATTTTCATAAAAAATTAAATAAATAATAATAATAAAATGCCACGTGTCTCCACCTGGGCTATCCGATCTCGATCGATCGGACGACACCTGTGCGACACCTTTCTCCATCGTCTCCCCCAACTTTCCTCTTCAAGCCTTACCGCCTTCATCGTGAAAATCATCGCCGCCTTCGCTATTCTCAGCCAGTCTTCACCTCCGACTTCTTCTTCTGGTCGACCACCACCATCACCAATCAGATCGTCATCATGACCTCATCATCATCACTTTCCCTATCTATCAGATCGCATACGCCATCCTTGTGATTTCGTATGTTACTGCCTTTCCCTCCAAACGCTACCCTGTCGCTGTTATCTCCTCCTTTCCTAATCAGCAGTGCACTGCCTCCTCACGACCCTCTTCTAAATTGAACCGTGAATCCCTCTCCGATTCCCTTCCCGATCTGATCATCCCCTCGTCGCCTATAAAGCTTCGTTGCTCCCTTGACTTCAATTCATCCGCCGATTACCCTACACAGCAGCTAAGAGGAGGGCACATGAGGTGATAGCTCCGGCCTCCAACCTTGCATCGACGAGATCCGACGTCCCCCTCCTGCGACGTCATTGCAGAACCAAGCCTGCGACGGCTCTTGCCTTGCTCCAGCTTTGTGCCGTCGAGCCACTTGGAGCTTTAGCCTCCAAGAAATTTCTCCACCACCACGTAACCACCTTCGCCAATGACGACTTCAACATCCTCACCAACAGCTCCACTGTGCCTGAGCTCCACCTCTCCCTCGACTCCGCTTGCCAACCACAAGAGTTCCCACTCTCAACTTCGACTTCGGCTTCACCGAGCTAGCTCCTACTTCATCAACAACTGGTGTAGCCCTCTCCACTTCTCAGATCATCACCGTCAACCGTCGCTCCATCCATCAAAGGCCGGAGCCCTGCCACTTCAGGCCGGCTCAACTACTCTGCTACAGAAGGAGCACGGCCACCGACGGAGCACCGCCTCCCATCTCCGCTCGTCCCCGCCTCCAATAGCCGGGCACGAGGCCCGAGACCCCCATGCATGTGAGGAGCACGTGCGTTGGGGGAACTTTTGCAAGGACCCCATGGGAGATCCACCAATTCATCGTCCAAGTCTAGCATCAGAAGGTCACGTGTGAAGCACGTGACCAACCGAAAATTTTGCATCCAGCCCCTCCGATATTTTGGTAATTACAATTATCTCCCTGCTTGCATTTTCTTTATTTTGTTTAGTTATTATATTTGCAGTTATACCCCTGACTTTCCTTTGTAATTTGACTACATTATTGGATCATTTTATTTATTAAAAAATAGGCATTTTGTTATACAATTAATTCTCTACATCTTGGCATATGTTTGATATTTTTTAGTATGTGGTTGATTATTAATTAATATTTCATGAAAATTTTCATATTTTGCACACTCTGTGCTTGGAAATGCCTATTAAATTAACCATTGCTTGAAAAATTGATAAAAATTTGTGGATACGAGAATTAATTATTTTTAACATTGTAAAAGAATTGCATTTGCATGCATAGTTTGCCCAATAAAAATCATTTTGAACATCTCAATCTTTAATTTGTAATAGGTATTAAATCTAGTATTTTTGGGATTTAGGATTTTTCTGAGATCGATCACCTAATCATAGATCTTGGATAATTTTATTCCTTGAAAAAAAGGTTTAATATTTATTCTAATTAATTATTGAAATTCACATCATTTGCAATAAAAATTTCATAAAATATTTATCTTGCATCCAAAAATTCCAAAAAAAAATTAAAGTGTATTCATTTCATCATAATTTACATCTCGGCCAAGTTGCATATTTTTTGGACATTGCTTGATTGAAAATTACTCTTTAGTCCTTAAAATTAGCCTAATAAGCATTTTGCATCCTAAATTGCATTAAAAATACCAAAAATATACGCCTAAAAAATCGTGCATGAACTTTGATAAAAAAAATTCTAGGTTGTTTCTTTACCTCCTTGAGTTCGACCTTGGGACTTTCCCAATTAAAATAAACATAAAACCACACTAATTAAAAATTAAATTTATTCTTGTAGTTATTTCTTGACTGGTTCCGATTTCCCGATGTAATTACAACGACACTTTCATTAATTTTAAAGCTTAATTCACGTAGATTAACGAAGGATTTTCGTGGCTCGTCAGATGGCGCCATTGCTAGGGAGGCAAACGACTTAGATTTTGTCTAAAAATTTTTTTGCGTTCGGTTTTTCGCATTCGGGTAGTCTGACCCCTGAATCTTCACTGTATATTTTCCATAATTTTTTTCTTTCTATATTTATTTTATTTCCAACATTTATTTCCTTTTTATTTTTGATTAATTTTTATGTCACTATCTTACATTCTCTCTCTCTCTCTCTTATTTTTCTTGTGAGGTACCCGACGAATGTGGAGCAGTTTCTTACAAACCGACGCATCTTCACCGACATCCAAAAAACCGCAATTAAATTAAGATCGAGTCGACTCATGAGAGAGCGTAAAGTCTATGATTTATTTTTCTGTAATTTTAATTTCTATAATTAATTGCTTGTTTATAGCGGTGTCTGTTTAGACTCTCGCGTGTGTAACAAGACCTTGAACTTTTTCTGTGGTGTGTCGTGGCCTGTTTCACTCTCTGGTGAGGGTGGAGCCTGACTTTAGTGGCGCATAGGTTAGACCTGCACATACAGCTATTAGAGCTTCTATATTTTCTTATTGGGCTCGTAGAATCTCGGACCACACTTCACTTTAATTGAGACGCACATTAGATCGTTCAATTTAGTTAAAATTTTAATTAATTTCTTCGCGACTAATAGAACTGTTTGCTAGGTGCGGTTTTTCATCGACCTGCATTGATATAGATTAATTTTTTAATTATTGTATTGCATCTCACATGGAGATTGTGAGGAATCACTGTAAGTCTTCTATCTGAGCATACATCATTGTTTCACGTGCATTGGCTTTTTCCGAATTTTTCCCTCCTATTTTATCACGTAATTTTAAAGGAAATTGGGACTGGACGTTAGACGTATATTTGGGCTTACCTAATTTTCCAATGATCACCTAATTAAAATTAGGATTGCTAAATATAGCCGACTTTAATTAACTAATAAAGTCAAATTTTTTGCAGGAGAGCAACCTCGACCTTGGATGCATTTATTTATCTGAGTGAGCGAGAGAAGATACTTAAGGTTAGAGCCCAGCTCCAGAATCTTCATTCAGACTACTGATTCTAAAACGATTAGCTACTTCTCAATGAGGATCTATGGGTAGCCGATAAACGGTCTAGATTTCCTTAGCATAGTGGATGGTTTAAAGGAGACTGTGTAAGGCTCTGTTCTTAAGTGACACAGGTAGCCGTTTTACGGTCCATACTTACACCTATACTGGCTTAAAGTGGATGCAACTAGTCGTAAGAATTCAGGCCAATCTTTAAGAAAATTTCGACACCTAACAGCTCGCTAATTTTTTCCAAGATTGAATTTCTCACCAACTAAAATTGAAAAGATAATTTGTCAAACTCTCGTGGCTTCATTGTTTGAGTTGGTGAACTTGGGGTTTGATTTGTGTTTGCATTGGTGTGCATGAATCGATTTCGAAGATCTGAAGTCGTACACTTGTGCCATTACCCTCCTTGATAATTTTTTTCTTTTGTGGATATCTTGTGCACTTGCACTGAGATCAACCATGTCGATTCATCATCAACCTACTTTGACAAATACATGACAATGGTCTGAGTACCCATCTAATCTATACTATGAAAATGAATTTGTCTCGGTTAGGCCCAAATCATCTAACACCTCTTCTTTCAAGAATCATCCAACATTTACGGGAGACTTTCACTCTTAGATGAATCCGACCCCCTCGATAGATTCCAAGCCATTCTACTCGAATCATCCGATCAAAGTCGCTACAACATCGTATTTTTCACCTCGACCACCTGAGCAACTGCCATCCTGGACTGAACCATCTTATTCTCAATTTCTCGTTAATGAACAATTTCAAGATCAAATCACTTTTGAGATTCATGATTGGCCGAGAGACCAAACCCAACCACCTTCATTCTTTCCTCACAATCCTGTTGGTACAGGTCCACAATTCACAGAAATACATTCGGACTGGACCTTAGGGAATAATATGATGGCCCGATCAAACCGCAAGGAGAGGTCCGCACCTAATGATCAACCAGGCTGGATTGACCCCAACGATCAAATCCCTTTTGACCAACCAGAATACCACTCTTTCGGACAACCCACACATACAGAGGACCAAATGGATGATATCGACACATATGCACCCTATATGACTCCATTGTTTGGGGATACGATCAATCATGCCCATGGAAGTAGACTCTACTCAAACTAGCATTGCTTACTTGAGTCACGGTATGCTGAGTATGAGACCTACAGATTCCCACAAAATCCTTACACTGAGAAGATTCCTTCCATAAATTTTGAGGAAATATTTTATGAAAATAATAATCATATATTGGATATTTTAAGAGAATCTCCTCTCAGCTCATACAGGAAAATGCAAGATGAAATTACTGAATCTAAATATAAAAACCAAGAACATATACCGACTGCTCCCATGATTGATCATGAAAAGTTTTTGGATGACGATATTTCTAGGATTACTAGGAGATGTGAACTAATGGATGATAAATTTAGAAACTTCACCGACTGACTAATTTCACTCTATGGTAGCTCGGATATAAAAATGGATGATGAAAGACCTGAGGATATTCAGAAACCCATGGAGTATGTTCACCCTAGGGACGACTCTAACAACGACACTTTTGCATATTACTTAGCTAGGAATAACTCTGACTCTACCTCTGACTCGGCTAATCAAAACCCCTCATCATCTACGGAAAGCACCACATCTATACACTAAACAGAAAATACCAAAAAATGAAATATTAAAAACACCCAAAAAATTAAAAATCCAAAAAAATACATAAAAATTGAAACTGAAGAAGATTTGAAGAATTTGGATCCTTCTCTCAGGGAAGCACTGCATAAAAGATTGATTTTTGAACTTCCCTTGATATAGGCCATTGAACACTTCTCCGACCTTAAAGGATTTGTAATGAACAAATTAATGATGAAAAAGTTGGACAGGAAAAGAATAAAGACTGAAAAACATATATTGTCAATGGCCACCTCCTTGGTGTTGAGGAGAAAAACCAAGAGCCACATAGTGAAGCAGTTGCCCAGATTTGACTGTGGAATCAAAGACACCATATTTATCCATGCTCGAATCGATGATGACTCACCAATCAATATCCTCCTGACCTCTGTATTTGACAAGCTCAAACTCAGACCTATAAGGAAAATAAGAGAGATCGTTCAACTGGCTGATTAATCAATAAAGCGGCTGAGAGGAACGATTTCCGTCATTATTACATTCCAAGGTGCTCCGCTTAAAGTGGACTTCACGATCATTGATATTGAGCATCAAGGAGAATTCACCCAGTCTTCGGTCATTCTCGAAAAGCCATTCTTGGCATTGGCTAAGGCAATTATTGAGTGTGAGACTCGAGAAATCAATTTTACAACATTGGGAGCACTTCGATCTCACCCAATCCTTGAGGAAACACGATATTATGAGGCGTCCCATGAAGCCGTCAACAGTTGTAACCACCAAACGGTAGAAGAGCGCTACCCAGCCGGTACACCTGATATAACAGCTGTTGTAGAGACTATTGGTTTATAGACTCTCCCCACTATTCCATTTCCTGTTGCTCTCATCATGGGAAAGTGTTTCTTATATGATCCTGAGATATATGCATGGGCTCACCCTGAGTCAGTCGAAACCTTCTCTGACTACCTTGACCAAATCAATACAACTCAGGATTTCACCAACATTAAGGAAACTAAGAACAAATATGCGAGATGTACACCGACCAAGGAGAAAAATTTTAATGGTTATTCATCTGGAGACTCAAGTGTCAACACCTCTCTCCTAGAACCAACACCTTCATGAAACAAAATGCATGCTCCTTCATCTAAAAGGAAGTCACCTTCGACCTTCCGGAAGAGGAATTGTCTGATGATTCCTCATCAGGTCCGGAAAGGGTAATCTACATGAGTGAGATCTATTCGACAGTCTTAAAACCCTATCTTCGCAAGGATCCAAACTTCGATTCTCGTTGGACGACTCCCATTCCGCACTATTATTCATCCAAAATCGATTCTCCTGGTCTCATTAAATATACTGGAATAATTTCTTATGAGCTGATCGAGACTGGTGCTTCAGAGTATTCATCATTCGAGGATGAATTGCTTGATCCCAAGAAGGAACAAATTCTGAGAAAACAACTGAAGAAACTAAAGGACAATAATATCTGGAGTCCCTCCATTTTCAAATACTATTCCTCTGAGGATAACTTCGATGATGGTTATCTTTCATCTGATTCATACGCTTCATCTACTCTCCAACATGATTTCTCTGAGGATAGCAATGATAATGGTTGGGGATCATATGTTTCATCTCCTTGTTATCATTACGATCTCCCAGCATATGGTCATAAAAAGATCAACTGAAAACCACCTTAATCATTGGCTACCCACCCTCCCTCCCTACCCCATCGGTCTCCTTGTACATTTTCTTCCTCTACTTACGTCAAGGCCTAAGCATAGGGGGGGACCGATGCCATATGTATGTACCACTCTCTCCTTCTCACGATCACTCCATTTCCACCCTTCTTCTGTACTTAGGCTGACCAAGAGCCTAAGTATAGGGGGAACCGATGCCCATCTCTATACTCTCCTCATTCACATATCCCGATTGCATCATTTTTGCTCTTCTTCTATACTTAGACTATTCACAACCTAAGTATAGGGGGGCGACCCAACATCTTTTTTTTCTTGTTCACTCTCTTATGCTTAGCCCGAGCTATGTCTTCTCTATGATTCTTATGCTCCGAGGACACAACACTCGCTAAGTATAGGGGTGTGTATATATACGGTGTATATATTTTACCTATAGCTCGTACTTTTGCGTAAGTCTATATGTATTTACAGGGTGGGTTACTAACTTAAAAAACAACAAAAAAATTTGCTACTAACACTGACTGTGTCAAAAAAATGGCTTCTTATTCATTTCTGCATAAAAAATTTCTTGTATAAAAAAATCAAATCACAAACACCACAAAGAGTGTCTGCATTTCACACACCTGCACTTCGTACAGCATTACATGCATTTGCATTTGTGAAAAGTCCTTGAGTTATGAACTGAGTTATGAGCAAAATCCGAGAGTGGTCTGGACTTGTCCTTAATCCACCTAATTATCAGAGGAACTTCACCAATAAATAGGATTTTAGAAGCTTCAAGTCTTTGACTTAATTCTTCGAGTTCAACATGACAATGTACAACGTTTGACTCTTAGTGTCTAACATGGTCTCTTCATTCTAGATACGACTCTGGAATAGGGAATTAATTTGTACTCTCGCACTATGCACTTAGCTCAACTCACACGGGATGTTGGAAGACTGTGTGTTTCTTTTCTGATAGCGTGGACATCTAAAGACCAGAGTACAGGTTGAAATAAAGCTTCAGATTAGGGATGGATGGCTGGGCACAATTTTTTATAAGACCCCAAAGCATGTACGAAATAAAGATTCCATATCTGTAGGGGCACAACAAGATCCATGCAGAGCTACCAAATATCCAAATACAAAGAATCCTACATCAAATAAACAATTGACCAAAAAAGGTCCAAGCTTCAAGAAAACCTGCAGATCTTGGTAAGGACTTGGCTAAACTGGCCGGCTTCATAAGGAGAGGTGACTACACTGGCCACCCTCCAGTTCTTTTCTCCTTCGTTTAACTTCTCCCTCTATTCGATTGTGAACACAACGCGACAAACCTTAGAAGGAAATGCCTGACTCCTCGAGGATGAGTTACTGGAGAGGAGGTTTGCATGGTAGTCCGGCATTCTGGATGGAAAGAGCTAAAACTTTTCACACACAGGAGTCAATTATTCAATGTTCATGGGGTATGCCTTGGGAGGAGAATTGATCTAAGATGACTTCTAAGCTGAAACTGTGATAATGATATGTAGAACTTGAAGGCTGTTGGTTTTAAAATTCTTCTCACAGAAGTTCCGCCAAACTAATAATCCAAAGGTTAGGTCTATTTCCATTTTCACCTTCTGCTCATGGTCTTGGTATGGAGCCCAATCTTATTTCACTTCATTGCATTCCTTTTGATGCTCAGGGACAAGCATGGTTTAAGTATAGGGAGATGATGAATATCAAATTCATCACTCTAAAAATCATGAATTAAGCTCAAAACCCAAAAATTCCTTGGTATTTCTTCATTTATTCTGCATAATTAGCATTCATACATATATTTTAAGAATTGCATTTTATCATTGATATTGCACAAAATAAGAAGCCAAAAATCTCAGCCAAAATGACCAGTAAAATAACCTAACTTCCCTGATTTTTAACTAATTCATGCTAACTCCAAATGACTTGAAACCACCTTCAATGTGTACATAACATTAACAAGAATAAGTGAAAAATACAAAAAAATCACTAACCTAAATAAGCAGACCAAAAACCCAAACCTTAGTTCTAGGATTTCCGGACTAAAACCTCGATATCTTCCTCATACAGTGTCCGATTTGATCCTACTCACTTTTGAACTAATCTACATTCAATTACCTTCAAAATAAGACCAAGTTCAAGTGAATCAGAGCTCATATGTGAAAGATGGGTTTTGGGCCTCTTTTGTACATTTTCTATTTTAGTGGTTTTTGACTTATTATTTTATGTATATAATTGACTCTTTTTATTTTATTCCTTTTTCATTTGTTTTCTTTGATAAAAGTTTCATTAAAATGCGTAAAAATCCAAATCCAAACTGGGCTTGCAGGGGGGTCCTCAGCTAGGTTCTGCTCAGTCGGAGCAGGATTTTCATTTAGACTTTGCACTAAGACCTATTCATCACTTCATTCCGAGAGGAAAGTTCGTCAAGAAACCCTACTGGTTGTCCCCCCGTTTAAAAGGCCTCGGTTCAATCTTGCTGATTCCACCGCCTTAAGCAACTCAAATATATTAACCGCAACGACTCCAGCTTCCTAGCCGCCCCTTTCTCTCTTTCTTTTGACTGCCTCGTCCACTATATAAAGAAACTCTTCGCAAAGCAACTATGAATTTCTTTATTGATTTTAGTCTATGCAAGACTAGCTTTCCCAACACGTCAATCAGGCCGCTCCGAGCCTTTCGAAATTCCCCATCATAAGTCGGATTTTTTGTGGCAGTGAAAAACTTTGGCCTCTATATCCTATCCCACGGGAATGATTGACTAGGGTTAGCTAGTAGAATGGAATCAAAGAAACTAACTGAGTTCGAGTCTTCACTAACAGTTTGTACAAAAGTTGTCTTTTCATATTTTATTTTATTTCTTCTTTTTCTTATTAATTAAAAATCAAAAAATTAGATTAATGTGTAAATATTTATCTTTGATTTTATCATATTTTTTCGGATTTTAATTTGGTTTAAAAATAACAAAAAAACATAAAACTCAAAAATCAAGGTGTTTTACGTACATGGGATACTTCAAAAATATCACTTTGTGCAAATTATCAATTTTGATTATGGTGTCTTCATGAAAGTTGTAGATCCCATCGATACGAAATTTTGTGAAGAAAATTTTTCAATCCGAGGTTATTTGCTATTTATTCCAAATTTTTCATTGTATTAATTTTCCGATTTTTCTAGGGCTGACATGTGGATGCTCTATTTTCATTTAAAAAATTATTTTAAAAATTATTATAATAAATAAATAATAATATGCCATGTATCTAAGATCTCGATCGATCGGACGACACCTGTGCGGCCCCTTCCTCCATCGTCTCCCCCAACTTTCCTCTTCTAGCCTTGCTGCCTCTACCACGAAAATCGCTGCCTCCGCTATTCTCAGCTAATCTTCACCTCCAACTTCTTCTTCTGGTGGACCACCACCATCACCAATCAGATCGCCATCATGACCTCATCACCATCACTTTCCCTATATATCATATCGCAAACGCCATCCTTGCGATTTTGTATGCCACCGCCTTTCTCTCCAAACATCGCCCCACTGTTGTTATCTCCTCCTTTCCTAATCAGTCGTGTGTTGCCTCATCACGTCCCTCTTCCAAATCGAACTGTGAATCCCTCTCTGATCCCCTTCCCGATCCGGCCATCCCCTCGTCGCCTATAAAGCTCCGCCGCTCCCTTGACTTCAATTCATCTGCCGATTACCCTACATAGCAGCTAAGAGGTGGGCATCGGAGATGACAGCTCTGACCTCCCACCTTGCATCGACGAGATCCAGCATCCCTCTCCTGTAGTGTCATTGCAGAGCCACGCCCGCGGCGGCTCTTGCCTTGCTCTAGCTTCATGCTGTTGAGCCACTTGGAGCTTTAGCCTCCGAGCAATATCCTCTGCCACCACGTAACCACCTTCGCCAACGATGACTTCAATAATTGAATAAATTCTTGTGGTTATTTCTTGACTGATTCTGATTGCTCGACATAATTACAACGACAATTCTCTAATTTTAAAACTTAATTCACCTAGATTAAGGAGGCCATTCTCGGACTCGCCGGTGATACAGTTGTGTAAAGTAGAGAGAAGGGAGTGGAACCATTTATGGTTGGAGATGGGATTCTGTTGATAAGATTGATGACGGTCAGAACAACATCACCCTAGTAGGGCTTGGGAACTTTCATCTAAGTAAGAAGTGAGGGGGCAATGTTCAGGAGATGTCCGAGTTTTCTTTCTGCTATCCTGTTTTGTTGGGATGTATATGGGCATGATGTTTGATGTATGGAACCTTGAGAGTCAAAGAAATTCTTTAGGTCATGTTGGGTAAATTCCAGGGCATTATCTGAACGGAAGAATTTGATACTAGTAGAGAAAATATTCTTGACATAATGAAAGAAGTTTTTGACAATATTATTAATCTCTGAACGTTCTTTTATGAGATAGACCCAAGAGGGCCTATTGTAATCATTAACAAAAATAGCAAAACACCTATGTCCACTTAGAGTATGGATCGGATAAGGTCTCCAAATCTCACAGTGGACTAAAGCAAAGAAATAGTACAACGAGGCTCAGTACGAGAAGGGAATGATGCTCGATGATGTTTCCCTAACTGGCATGCCTCGCACTCAAAGGGATTGAGCATAGAGAGTTCAGGAAACATTAAAGAGAGGGCTTTAGCAGATGGATAGACGAGGTGAATATGCCACAGAAGAGGATCGATAGAGATGGACGATGCACCATCAAAGTCAGAGTCAGAAGGAATGTCAAGATAATAAACACCATTCTTCTCATGTCCCCCACCAAAAATCTGCCTCGTCTGAATGTCCTGAAAATAACAGCAAAACTCATCAAATCTAATTCGATAGTTAAGCTCAGTGCACAACTTGTGAACAAATAATAGACTTAGTGGAAAATCAGGGGTGCAATGAACACCAGTGAGGTGGAGTTTAGAGGAAAACTCCGTAGTTCCCACAACAATAATAGGTGAATGGGCTCCATTGGAAACACGAACAATCGCCACAATAGGAGATGGTTGTGAAGAGGTGAGAAGACTACCTTCTCTCATCAGATGAGTTAAGCCACCTGAGTCAATGATCCATGCATGAGTTGTCGTAGAGGTAGAGCTGGCAACTGTACCTGATGTAGTGGCCAGACTAGCATATGTAATAGTCACTAGTAGAGTTCTGTAACAATTGTTGAAGACGAGCATACTCAGATGCAGTAAAAGAAGCATGGTTGTCACTGGAGGTCTGATCATGAGAGGTATCTGTGATATAATAGGAGCTATCATATGAGGTCATCTCATAGGCACTATTGGCATTAGGAGGATACCAAACTTTGCCTAGCAGCGTTCTGATGGATGATTCAGGCGACTACAACGTGTGCATGCTGGAAAGCGTGGAGTAGTAGGTCTACGTACACGATCGAAGTCACGTACACATCCAGATCATTGGCACGACCCCGACCCCGACCAAAATCACGTCCGCAGCCCCTTGGTAATTGGCTCACCCTCTAGCAAAATGAGATGTGGTCTCAGTGGATAGAAGAGATTCTTCCTTGTCGTAAACGTTCTTTCAAAGAGCAAGGGGTGCCTCTTCTTATATAGGGTTTTGGTAGTCCATGGATCTCAATCCATGGACAATGCACAATCAATGGTTGAGATTGATTTGTGTTTCTTTCAATGGCTAAGATATTGTTGTAAAAACACAACAACAATTGATTTAATTTTGAATTAATTTATATTGATAAATAAACATAATTAATCCCAATTTAAATCATTTTGACTAGAGAAGAGAGAATGAGGAGACTAGATAAATTCCCTAAGAATGGGGGGATGGACGGCTACTCTTCTCCACATGGAGAGTTGTAGCCGTCCACTCCTCTTGAGTGGACTTGGTCAATCTCCTCTAATTATCATGAGATCTCATTATCTCATGATATCTCTTTAATTAACAATAACACTTGTTGTAAATATTTTTCACAAAAATAATTCACAATTATTTTGTGAAAAACTTCAAGCCATTGAAATTATGCGAATCTCATTCACAACCCAAAACAGAATGTAATTATATTTTCAATTAATCATTTAATATGAATTCAATTTACATTAACAATTAATCAACAAATATAAATCGTAATATGCTCTCTTTAATATATTATAAATCATATTTATAATATACCTGAATAATATGGATATTGCTATCCACCTTATTCTTATCCAAGATAATTAGATCACATTTAATCATCTTGGATCTCAATTCTCATGTGCCCAAATAATATGAATCACATTCACATTATTCACATCTTTGATAATTAAATCACATTTAACTATCTTAGATAACTCTCCTTATAATATGAATCAAATTCATATTATTCATGATAACTAAATCACATTTGATTATACATTTTTCTCAGTGCTCATATGCATATATCAACAATGAAATTATCCATGAACTCTTTCAAGGATAATGCGCTTTCTCCACAGATACTTGGACATAAGGATATGGAGAATGTATTGTTCCACGTATAGTGAATTGGATATTGAGATCATATATCAAATCCAGATCTTGCGGATCTCCCAAAGATGCTTGATTAAATCAAGACCGCAAATCTAATGTCGTAACCAAGCTTCAAGAGGTAACCTTAATACCTGTGGTGGTTTATATGAAACGATCCGAGAAAGGTTCTTGGATCATGTGGTTTCATCAATTTAAAAATTTTAAATTCCGCTGCCCGGAGCAACTAGTGCGACTAGTCGCTCCCGATCACATTCGATGCGATCCATACGCTTCTGTGATGAGCTTGAGGATCTCCCCATATCCTTCACCCCTCCCCCCCCCCCCCCCCGACCCTCTTCAGTCCTACATGCTCTATAGGCTCCTTCCCTGCCTCTAGCCAGCAACATGACCTACATTCTCCTCTAGCACCTCGCCCCTCGTCGGTCCCTCTTCAGACCATCTCGCCACAAGCACTAGCCCCTCCAGCATCGATGCTGCCTTCCAAAGCAGCTCGTCCAAGGCTTTATTCCTGCCAGCCTGAAGACATCTTCCAACATTGTCCACCCAAAGCCGCTCTCTGATATTTTGTTGTTCATCTCTCTTATGCATTCTCTCCTACATAAGATCTCTTCATGAACTCTTGAATCTCCATGATACTTACTTGATCTAGACTAACAAAACTTCTAGGTTAATTTTTTGGATGTGTGCAGCCACCATGGCTTCTACTGAGCCTAAGCCTCTGTATCTGAATTCCCCTGTAGTGGTACAGGGTATGGCTATCAAACTAAAGGGCTCCAAAAATTATGTCTTATGGTCTCGATCTTTTAAGGTATTTGTTGGTGGTCAGCGGAAGAACTATGTTCTTACTAAAGATTTACCCAAGGAGACGGACAAATACTATGATACTTGGTATGCAGATAAATGCGAAGTAATCATGTGGATGACCAATAATGTTGATCCAAATATAGTTTCGAATTTTCTCTACAAGGAGATGACAAAAGCTTTGTGGGAGAGTCTCGAAAACACTTACTCCCAAAAAACAACCAAGTCCTAGCTATCAGATATATACATACAGATTTGATCTACAAATCAAGGAGATACAACCTTGATCGAGTACTATTGAATCCTCATAAGCCTATTTGAGGAACGTCTTATTTTCCAACCTGTTTGCTGTGACAAACAGATAGGAGAACATGTGGAGTGGCAAGTGTATCATTTCCTATCTGGTTTACATCCACGATACAAGCCGTTATGATTGTCACATGAGTGCGGGTTTAAATATTAGCCCATTAATGGCTCTTTGGGCTAGTGGGAGATTGTTGGTCACGGTGAGCCATTATGCAATAAATGCTATTGCAAATATCATTCCCTAATCTCAAATGAAGAATAACCAATTTGCATAATAGGTCCCTTAGTATAATTAGGGTTATGTACCATGGCCATCTTAGTGATCATACAACTGTTGATTCAATTTATTGAATCATAGAGGTTGGTGCCTGGATGAATATCTAAAGAGTTAGATTAAGGACTCGTCAAGTACCATCAAATGATTATTAAGAGAGGATCTCCAGCCTAAGTAGGAGATGGAAATCCTTTCTCACTTGGTTGATATCTGACCGACCTCTTGATGCAGGTCCTCTGCATAAGAATTGAGATTCAGAGGTGTCATATTAGTTAGGTCAAAGAGTTGACTTAACGAGATCGAGATAACCAAAGACCTATGTCGTATGCTGTCATGATATAGGCATGCATCCTCTGACTGGAGACAGATGTGTTACTATATGTCAGAGTATGAACATTTGACATACCAATAGGTTGATGACCTAACCAAGGTCTTTACACCGGTGCGTTGGTGTGCATGCAAGGGCATATGAGTAATAAGATCTCTCAAAGGGATCATATAGGTTCATTACTGAACCGGAAGACACGAGCTCACTCATGAGATATTGGGAAGAATCAAATTCCGTGCACGGTCGTCTCGCTTTGGAAGCTTGATTGAATTTGTAGGTTTGATATATACTTTTGGAAAGTATATGATCAACACTTGGGTATGATATATGCTTTTGGAAAGTATATGATCGTTACCAACTCCCAATAGTAAAATGAGAAACTTAATGATAAAACCCTGAAGGAGACGGTCTAAAAGAGATCTTATACTTCGAGTTTATTCTGGATCTTCTAGTATGCAAGATGTACAGGTATTGGGAATGCCTGAGGGTGATGTGATCATAAACGATAGTATAACCATGACACTTCCATTCCGAGAGAGTAATGAAACATGTCTGGATTTTAGTGACTCCTCTCGTAGAGAAGTAATCTGATCTTAGTCCAAATGTTGGACATTGATCTGCTAGAAAAATAGCTAGGTAAGTTGATCAGTCACTCTTTTCCCGAGAGACTACGCCAAGTCCTTTTACGACACTTGCATATCCCCTAGTAACAGTGCTCGCATCCAATGCGAAAGTTGCATCTCATGCAACCATGTCAATTATAATGTCGTTGACACTACAACTTAATAATTATTATAACCAGTATATCCATAATCCTTATCAGAATACCCTTATTCCTGGAGATCTCTATCTCCTAAGGTATCCACAGTTAAGACCTTTTAGATCACTATCTATAAAGTCTTAAGTTCTTTAAAATAGGACTTTGAGTCACTATCTTAAAAATCTTTTCATCTTTGAAGATATTGTTATTACTGCAATCAAGTGTTTCATTTCCATAGTAGGATTAGTAACATTTACTACTTCCACTACATGGCAGATATCTAACTTTTGTACACATCTAGCATACACTCGGCTTCTTGTAACTAATGCACAAGGGCAAATAGTTCTAGCATTCACTTCCTCAATTCTTTGATGTGTTATCCCTTTAGATAGGTCGGTACCATATCTTAAGGGAAGGAAGCTTTTCTTGGAGTTTTCCAAAAAATGGAACATGTCCAAGGTGTACTACTAATTTGACGGTCCCAATACCCTCTTCTCTCTGCTTCTGAACATCTTCAGAACTAAGATCTAAGAGGTATCCTTGAGATCATATCATATATCATTCCAAATGATTAGGGTATAATCTACATATAGCATGATGAACACAATGCCACTCCCACTAAGATTCACATGGTACATCAAGATTCTACCTGAAATCATAACATTTATAATTTCATCAAATCTTATGTTCCAACTACAAGAAGCTTATTCGAGTCCACAGATGGAGTTTCTTTAGCTTGCACACCTTGCTTTCCTAAACCATGAAGCCCTAGGGCTACTTCATGTGAATATCCTCAGAGAGATATTCATGGAGGAATGCAATCTTGACTTCCATCTTGAAGATGTCAAAGTCAAGTTGTGTAGCTACAGTTAGCAATAATCTGATGAGTTTAAGCATGCTCACTGGAGAGCAAGTCTCATCGCAAGCGATGTCTTCTATTCATTGTGTAGCTCATGGCTACGCGTCGTGCTTTGAAGGTCTGTACCTTCTCATTAGGTTCCCTCTTTCTCTTGAAGATCCATTTACACCTTAACGAATCTTAGCCATATAGGTGGATCCTCGAGGGACCATATACAACACTTGTATATGATGTCTACTATAGACTTTATTGCTAAAATCCATCTTTCCATGTCATGATCTTTGAAAGCTTCATCACATGAAGTTCGATCATTGTCAGATTTCTCTGACACATGGAACACATCTTCAAACTCATTTGAAGATGTATTAGTGTTTCATCTTTAATTATCCTTTAAGTTTTCGATTTCAGGAGCTTATTATTTTCTCAAGATTAAAAGAGTTCCTTTTTCTTCATTTTTATCTTGATTCTCAAGAGATTCATCCTCTAAGAATCACATCCTTAGAGATGAGATCTTTTAAGAATCTCAAGGTCATAAAGTAGGTATCCAATACCACCCTTTATTTCCTAATCAAGTAGCACTCTCTAGTGCTAGATTCTAGTTTACCATCATAGAACCTTATAAGGATATATATTGTAGTCTCTACTACATATATACCTTGGAAACTAAGAGGTAATTATGCTAATATTAATCATTGATCAAATCATGTCACACATGATCAATTGTATCTCCCTATAACTCTATTGAGTTTAGGTGCATTAGGAGGATTGAGATAGGAATGAAATTCATATCTCCATAAGGTATTATTTGAATTCCTCTAACATGTACTTGCTACCTAGGTTAGATCAAATTCATTTTCACCTTCCTTCAAACTTTGGTTCTAAACCAAAATTGTGAAATCTTTGAACATTTCAAAGCTTTCTATCATGAAGGAAAGAAATCTCGTATCACAAATAATCATCAAATGATATCACATATCATTAATGTTCACTATGATATAGATGATCCACATACATCAATATGTATGAGATCTTGAATACCTCGACATCTAACACCATTACCAGGGAAGGGTGCATTGGACATTTTTACTTCGAATATAATATTCAAAAAGTATGTAAGATTTAAGATTTCGGACATTCTAAAGTTCATCTCTTACTAGTCTATTTATCTCATCAACAGATATATGTCCAAGGTTTGATGCTAGATCATTATCAAATGATCTTCATCCTCCTATTTATCTTTTAAGGTTTAATTTTCAGTATTAGAAATACTAATGAACCATTCATTAATTTTTAATTTCGCAGAATCCTCTAGATATCAAAATACTATCTGAAATATATCCATCATAACTCCTTATGATAGGTCTATTCCAGAAATCATGTCTATTTCAAACATTTAGAAATAAACTATGAGTGTTTTCTAATATCTAGGAAGTAGAGACATTCTTAAGACTAAGGGCTCTCCCACTGAAAATATAAAGTCTATCTATCCAATAGAGATTGTTGCAACAATTGCATCAATATCCATGTAGATGACTATTAAACCTAAATGTCAAATTCCAGTCTTCTAATACATATGCAACCAATTGCAAGTGTTATTAGAAGAATGAGATACAATTATTAGACTTTGATCTTATCAAAAAGAAAGTCAGTTTCAATGATTATATGTAGATGTAAATTATTTCGATGCACTATCCGAGTCCTTCTCTAAGGATTCTAGATAGACTTGATAGTCATACTATCAATACATCGTCTTATTGCAGTATTGGCATTCATCCAACTATTTGTATGTCATATGTATGTGAAAATCATAGAAGTACAGCCAACTCTTTGACTTTCCTTCTAACTTGGGTCCGCCCCATGCTTCCACTACGCTCCTTTCATCTCTAAACAACCATTTCTTGAGACAAGGATCTCTTATATAGAATTCAAAAAATTTCAATATAAGAGAAATTCAACATTTATACATGCTTCATTCAATTCATACAATATGAATATTATGAAGCTTCATGAATGACTAGAGTATAGATAGTAGAATGATGACACTCATCATATATACATACATCTTTACTCTTAAAGACTTAGGTTCATGTAGGTACTCAAATATTTGAATACATCATCCCTTATAGAGCTACCATTATGCATGATGCAGTGAATCATGTCATTCATGATTAAATGTCGAGAGCACATATGTATGCCAGAACATCTTCTTAGAATTTTGTAAGGATTATTTGACAATTGCAATCATCATCGACATGTCACTTCCAAAGTACATTCAATGAGAGATCAAGACTATAGAGACATATAAACCCTAGGGTTGTAGATCTATTGTCTATTTAATTGTCATTCCTCAATATTATGAGGAAACTTGCACATTGCAACCACATACAATATGTGTCCAATTGCAAGTACAATATCTTGATCATGGATCCAATCCGTGATATTTTACTGGTTATTATTGAGTATATTATTGAGTGGGTTTAATGAAGGATTATCTGAAATAAGAAATTTACATAAATATATAAATAAAAAATATATATATACACATTTTACTTTGATATATCAAAGTTGTCTTGTCTTGTCAACATTGAAAGTTCATTCCCTTAATCACTTTCAATGTAAGAGATATACTTACCATTATATCTCAACAAGATCTGGGATCTCCTTTCTAACTTTGTTGCATCCCAATAATATGAGAAACTACAACTCAGATAAAAAGAAGCGGGAAGTCTTTCCGCCTTGGAAGTCCAACTTACATTCCCAATTCGGTCTTTAACACCCGGGCCCACCACCCCTAAGGTTATGTTGACCTGTTATTAATTGAACCAACCGTCAACAAGATTAGAACTCGCTATACGCAATCCAATATCACCCCAATAATATGAGAAAGCGATATTGGGGTCACTACGCATACGGCCTTCCTCTTTCGAGAAGCAAAGAGCCCGATCCAGATGTGCTTATATGCAGGAGTTGTCATTTCAAGAAGGTGTCTCCTACATACAATCCCTGGGCGACGGAACCCTTCACCTTGACAGGAGACCATGGATGTCACTTATGTGATCCTCCGCCTCATATTCAAATTCTAATTAATCATTATGTATCATATTCATTGTGATTAATTCTTCCAAGGGAAATAACAACTCAATTCATAATAGAGTGTTTTAATTTTAATTGGATTCCAATTAATCTAATCATATTAAATTAATGATCCAATTAATATCCAATAAATATTTTAATTGTTACTTGATATATGGTATTATCTCAAATACGTATTATTTCAAATTTTAATAATTAGAAAAATACATCATGATCTCTCAAGCATTATCCGTTCCCTACCCACTATCATGGCCAGTACTGATGGAAGTGGGAGAGACCGTACATGGTGCAACCCGCTACCCTCAACGCTCCTAGACTAAACACCATATCTGCCTCGAAAAAGATAACGCCAAGTCAATCCCTTTTTTTACTTGAGATGATAATCGGTTTTTCAACCGAAGTTATACCATATAGTAATAATCAAAACCATTTTGATTATAAGGAAATTTGCTAGACAAATTTCTAAATCTATTCAAGTAACATATTTATTGAAAGTGTATCAAGTAACCAATTAGTGATCTAGATCATATCTAATCATTTATTGGTTGAGGCAATGTCATTTAAGGGAACAATTATCATTCAAATATTTCCCAAATATTATCCATAATTATTACAGGAAAATTAACCATTAATTTCACAAGTTTCTTAAATGACTATCACAAGGTTCATGATTAGGATTGCAATTTTTAGCAATGACCCTAACTTACAAAAATTAGCATATCTCATTCATTTTAAATCCAATCATGGAAAATAAGTTTCTAAAGTTTGCTAACTTAATTTAGAAAAGAATCCAAGTAATAATCAAACATTTCCATGCGTTTTAAATAGGAATTAACTCCTTAATTACATCATTATTCGCCATCTCCAAAACAGTGGATATAGGTTCAATAAAATGATCATATCTTGAGTTATCGGATTCCAAATCATGCAAACTCAAATCCCACGATTTCCTTAACTAATGAGAACATTATAAAGTGATAGTTTTGTGTTTTAAACATTTTAAACAGGGCCTAAATTTATCACAAAACAGGGCTGCGAAAATTGAAATGCGATAAAAAAGTTTCACGAACCCTAACGAGCCCAAATCTTCCTAGGTTAATGGATCGTATCCAAAACCTCCAACCTGACTCTAATACCACTTGAAGGATATGGGGAGATCCTCAAGCGCATCATGGAAGTGTGTGGATCACATCGAATGCGATCGGGAGTGACTAGTCGCACTAGTTACTCAGGGTAGCAGAATTTAAAATTTTTTAATTGATGAAACCACATGATCCAAGAACCTTTTTCGGATCATTTCATCTAAAGCACCATAGGTATTAAGGATACCTCTTGAAGCGTGGTTGCGATCGAGTCTCTAAACAAAGAAACCACCTTTCTCAAGTCCGGTCTGACGGAGGAGATGCTTACGAGCGCGTTGATGAGACGTGTCCATCTCGCAATCCAAGTTGATGATCCAAGCAGTGAATCTCCTAATCTCGTCATACGAGATCCGACGTCTTCTTCATGAGCGAGGCGCACCAAAGGAGATGGAGATCGACGAGCAAGTACTCCGGCAGCATAACAACGATGCTGCAGCAATGACGACTCTCTCAATGGCTCCATGGTGGACAACCATGAGAGAGAGGGAGAGAGGCACATGACGTGTAGAGAGAGAGAGAGAGGGAGAGAGCATTCTTCATTTTCGTAAAAGTGTCTTTCGAAGAGCAAGGGGCGCCTCTTCTTATATAGGGTTTTGGGAGTCCATGGATTTCAATCCATGGACAACACACAATCAATGGTTGAGATTGATTTGTGTTTCTTTCAGTGGCTAAGATGTTGTTGTAAAAAACAACAACAACTGATTTAATTTTGAATTAATTTATATTGATAGATCAACATAATTAATCCCAATTTAAATTACTTTGACTAGAGAAGAGATAACGAGGAGACTAAACCAATCCCCTGAAAATGGGGGGACGACTACTCTTCTCCACATGGAGAGTTGTAGCCGTCCACTCCTCTTGAGTGGACTTGGTCAATCTCCTCTAATTATCATGAGATCTCATTATCTCGTGATATCTCTTTAATTTACAACAATACTTGTTGTAAATATTTTTTCACACATAAATTCTCAATTATTTTGTGAAAAACTTCAATCAAGCCATTGAAATTATGTGAATCTCATTCCCAACCCAAAACAAAATGTAATTATATTTTCAATTAATCATTCAATGTGAATCCAATTCACGTTAACAATTAATCACCAAATATAGATCATAATATGCACTCTTTAATATATTTTAAATCACATTTATAATATACCTAAATAATATGGATAGTGCTATCCACATTATTCTTATCCATCATAATTAAATCACATTTAATCATCTTGGATATCAATTCTCATGTGATCAAATAATATGAATCACATTCACATTATTCACATCTTTGATAACTAAATCACATTTAATTATCTTAGATAACTCTCCTTATAATATGAATCAAATTCATATTATTCATGATAACTAAATCACATTTAATTATCCATTTTTCTCAATGCTTGGATACATATATCAACAATGAAATTATCCATGAACTCTTTCAATGATAATGCGCTTTCTCCGCAGATACTTGAAGATAAGGACAGGGCGATTGTATTGTTCCACGTATAGTGACTTGGATATTGAGACCACATCTCAAATCCAGATCTTGCAGACCTCCCAACGTTTCTTGATTAAATTAAGACCACAAATCTAATCTTCTCATTACATCTGAATCACATTCAGATCAATGTCCAACATTTGGACTAAGATCAGATTACTTCTCTATGAGAGGAGTCACTAAAATCCAGACATGTTTCATCACTCCCTCGGAATGGAAGCGTCATGGTTATAGAATCGTTTATGATCACATCACCCTCAAGCATTCCCAATATATGTACATCCTGCATACTGGAAGACCCAGAATAAATCCGAAGTATAAGATCTCTTTGAGACTTTCTCCTTTAGGGTTTTATCACTAAGTTTCTCATTTGACTATTGGGAGTTGGTATCGATCATATACTTTCCAAAAGCATATATCATACCCAGGTGTTGATCATATACTTTCCAAAAGTATATATCAAACCTACAAATTCAGTCAAGCTTCCAAAGCGAGACGATCGTGCACGGAATTTGATTCTTCCCAATATCTCATGAGTGAGCTCATGTCTTCCGGTTCAGTAATGAACCTATATGATCCTTTTGAGAGATCGTATTACTCATATGCCCTTACATGCACACCAGCACGTCGGTGTAAAGACCTTAGTTAGGTCATCAACCTATTGGTCTTCCAAATGTACATACTCAGACATATAGTAACACATTTGTCTCTAGTTAGAGGATGCATGCCTATATCGTGATAGCATATGACATAGGTCTTTGGTTATCTCGATCTCGTTAAGTCAACTCTTTTGACCTA
>JAZKJV010010301.1:0-53922 GCA_037367405.1 Ottelia alismoides | reverse complement strand
TAACATGATCTGGCCCTTTCGAAACCTCACTCTCCTCTCCTCCCTTACCTCTCTCCTCCGGTGTACAAGGGACTCATTCTAAGCATCGGCTTCAGCACAACGGCACTTCCGCCGGCGAACAAGAACACGGACTGAAGGGCCGATCGGCTGAAAACTTTCTGACAGGGAGCCTCGTGGGCTTACGCGTCTTGCTGCTTGGAGGCGCAAAGCTTTTTGCGCGAGTGGTGGTCAGCCATCACAGGCGCCAACCGCCGTAAGGTAGGAGCGTCGCAAGAAGGGAGCCCACCCTTCGACCGGCTGGCGGCAAAAGCCAGCCTGCACACATCCGTGCGCCACCACTACAGCGTGTGGCGCTCGTCCTTCCGTGCACTCCACTCTGGGGCCCCTCCGACCTGCGTGCTTCGTCGGGAGCCTGCGTCAGCACGGCCGGTGCACCTTGACCACAAAAGCAAAAAGGCTTCCCGCTCAGGGGCGTATGGCCTCGGCCATGGATGCAGCCGGCAGGGAGTCTCTTTCCAGGGACACATTCCGCGGCAGCATGGGCAGCACCGCCAGCCGCATGTCGCTCTTCATGAAGAACGCCGGCGAGCGCGCATTGGACGTGACGGGCGTCGTGTACCGTGTGGACAGCCCCATCAGCGGGAACTTGCTAGTTGCCCCGGTGGCACGCAACAGGTGCGTACTGCGCGCGTCGCCGCGGCGACAAGGGGGTTGCACAGACACGGCCGCGCGGCACCCGCAGGGAAAGGCGTCTTGTCTTATGGGATACCAGTGGCGCGTGACCCATATCGCATCCGCGCGGCCCAGGCGGTGCCGCATCGCACGCGTGCACGCAGCCGGCACCATGCACAGGGAGCGGGGGCCTCCGCAAGTCTTGCCGTACCGTATGCGGGGGGGCGCCACCATCCTCGACGGCGAGCCCATGGCTGTTGCCACCTTGATGGAGTAACAGGCGTCGCCAGCTTGAGCTCCGAGCACACGCGCCGCCCTTTGCGTGTTTGCGCGCTCCCCCGCACAAACTGCTGTGCGCAGGCCTGCGCTCAAGGACCCCATCAGCGGCACGCTGCTGCGCTACCATGGCGATACGGCGGTGGTTACCACGCCGGCGGCGCTCAACCACTTCCACCGTAGCCGGAAGTTCTTCACGACACGCGACGTCGACATCACGCTACAGACGCTAAGAAGCACCACAAAGGTGAGGCGGTTGTGTCTTAGAGTGTGTGTGTGTGTGTGTATGTGTGTTTACAAGAAAAGAGACCGTGGGAAGAACAAACGAATCCGACTGTACCGAAAGGCGCCAGCGAGGATGGACGGCGCAAAGTCCACACTAGCTGGCTGTATGTGGCGTAGACAAAGCGCTGGGCTGGCTGAGACGACACCGCCCACACGATGCGCGCAACGAACGGCACAGCTAAACAATTGCGCAGGCAAATGCAAACAGGCAGGCAGTGCGGCAACCCAGGACGACACACCCACAACACACTATGCACCCAGCGCAAACGACCGTGCTATGGGAATGCGTATGCTCCAAACGAACTAACCGGGTAACCGACTGACCTGCGGGCACAAAGGCGAACCACCGGCGACGGAGGCACACAGGATGGGGCTGCGGAAGGGCAGAGCCTGGGCCAACGTTAGTGCAAGGGTGGATGCCGGAGTGCCACGCCGACAACACGCGGTGTGGGCGGTGGGGTCGAGTACGGGTGTGGGGCGGGGCAGGGAAGGGAGGAGGGGTCGGTTTGTGGATGCAAACAGGACTGGGTGTGTGTGTGTGTGTGTGCGTGCGTGCTTAGAAGAAAAGAGACCGTGGGAAGAACAAACGAATCCGACTGTACCGAAAGGCGCCAGCGAGGATGGACGGCGCCCCAAGTCCCCACCAGCTGGCTGTATGTGGCGTAGACAAAGCGCTGGGCTGGCTGAGACGACACCGCCCACACGATGCGCGCAACGAACGGCACAGCTAAACAATTGCGCAGGCAAATGCAAACAGGCAGGCAGTGCGGCAACCCAGGACGGCACACCCACAACACATGTGCTATGCCAATGCGTATGCTCCCAACGAACCAACCGGGTAACCGACTGACCTGCGGGCACAAAGGCGAACCACCGGCGACAGAGGCACACAGGATGGGGCTGCGGAAGGGCAGAGCCTGGGCCAACGTTAGTGCAAGGGTGGATGCCAGAGTGCCACACAGACAACACGCGGTGTGGGCGGTGGGGTCGAGTACGGGTGTGGGGCGGGGCAGGGAAGGGAGGAGGGGTCTGTTTGTGGATGCAAACAGGACTGGGCCAGCTGCAGTGCTGGGGTGCATGGTGGTGGTGGTGTGGGTGCTGGTTAGGCGTCGAAAAGACACGACGCGCTACAGGGCGTTCAAGCAGTTACGGCCGTGGGGCTTATGGGGGGCCTAACGGTTAGGACATGACAACTAGACGACCAGAAGACGGAAACGGGGTGTGAAAAAGGGCTGAAGGGGCCGTGCGCGAGTGGGAGAAGAACGGGGTGTGTGTGCATATGGCAAGCAGCAGGACTGGCCGACGTACGGCTCCCCGACCTGCTGCAGTGCACGGCAGCGCCGCGCCGCATGTGGCGGCGCCGCCAGCAGAAAGGGCTATCGCTCGGCGATGGTTCACGGGCGCAGCGCATGCAGCGCGCGCGCAGGGAATCACTTTGGATGCGGGTTTGCATGAAGTGCAAGTGGCGCACCACATCGCGGTACGCATGCCACCGCTGGCGGTCAGCCGGGTTTGCGGGATCGGGGCAGAGGTGCAGCATGCCTGGGGTCCTCGACTATGTAGTTGATCTCGTAACGCGTGTGCAGCCCGTGTGCGTGCGTGCGTGTGTGTGTATGCGTGTGTGTATAAGTGTGTGTTCTTATGAAGTGTGTGTGTCTGTGCGGGCAGGTGGGCGAGCGGGTGGGCGGGCAGGGGTCCGGGAGGATATGCACATGGCCGCCGCCGCCGCGACGTGACCACTCCGCCGTCTGCATCACAACACAGCTATTCGTGACTTCCTATTCTTCCATACAGTGGCGACCACGTGTATGGAAGAACGTCTCCAGTTGGAAACTGTGTGAAGACCGATCGGCCATGTTTGCGGGTGCCGTGCTGCCGCCTGATGAGAAAAGCTGGCGGACCAGCTGGGGGCCGGCGCTGGCCCGCCCTTTGGCGGCAGTCTTCCAATCGCCCCGCGCAACAGACAAGAGCCGTTCATCGATCCGCATCTACGCACCCAGGCCAGAGCAGCATCCGCATGACGTGCCTTGCTGCTGCACCTGCTGGCCCGTTATCCTCGCATGCATGCAGGTTAGCAAGTACACGAACGAGAAGGTCGGCACTGCTGGAACGCCACGGGAATGGACAAGACACTGAGCGTGTACAAGAACGTCATATCGTCGTAGCACCGCAGTGGTGTAGCGTGCTTGGTTGTTCTTGCACGTGCGCAAGGACGACGAGGGCGCTGCGACGTTATGGAACGAAGTGAATTGTGGCAGCAGTGGCGCAGCAACAGGCGGGCAGGGTGGGGGAACAAGGGCAGACAAGAGCTTCCAGGCGCCAGGCGCGATGACGAACAAGAGAATCGCTCGTAATCATCATCAGCTAGAGGCAGGGAAGGGAAATGTGACTATGACGGGCACCGAGCGTAATCAAGTGTGCAAGTCGTGGCCCCTTAGGAGGACCTGCTCTGGTATTCCACCCTTTCGTACGGACTACAGGCCTGCAGCATGCAAATTAGGCTGCCTTTGATGGCCAACTCCGTGTCGGCCCTTGTGCGTGCAGTGCCTGGCTGGTTCTCTTCGGTCGGCAGGTGCTTTTTCATGATGCGGCAGGCTGCTGCAGCGCGGGATGGGCACAAATTCAGAACGGCGCTGGTCTGGTGGGAGGAGTCGAGTATGTGTCTACAGAGCAAGCTTGAGCGGCCGCGGTGTGGTGTGGCGTGGTGTGGCGGCGCATGGGTGCCGCTGCATGACTGCAGCTCCTGGGGGGTGCACCATGGCTGCTGCAAACGGCCGAAGTGGGCGTGATCGGTATCTGTGGCATGTCTCGCTAGGCCATGGCTGTGCCTTCACGGCACGGTGCCTGCAAGGCAGCCAAACCGCTGCTGACCCCGGCGGCGGCGCGCACAGCGCAGCTGTCTGCGGCGGCGGCGGCGGTGGCGGCGACGGCGCATTTCCGCACACAGCTGTCTGCGCGTCGAAAGGAGGGGCAAGACTGCTTCAGTCGACGTGTGAGGGCTGTTCCTCAGGGAATAGATGGCGTCATGGTTCCATGATTTACGTTGTACTGTTATCGTTCCAGCATACATGTAAATCGCATAAAAGGTAGTGGTGACTGGCATCCTCTGATGGGCATGGAAGGGGCCTCGGGACGTGCCGTTTTTGGGGACAGTCCAAGTTCTTGGGCTGAATAGCCGGCAGGCGCGAGCCCCGCCTGGTGTTCATGAGCGGGTTTCAGTGGGATGTTGTTGCCCTTGCGGCGCTTAGCGCGCTTGAGTACGGCCGGTGCCGCTTGTGGCGGGCGGCCGTAGTCAGCGGTACCTCCGCGCTGTACACCCGCGTCATGTGGGAGGTGATTGGTGATTTCGTGGCGCGCCTTGGAGGTTTTGTTGCGGTGCGGCGCGCCCACCGGGCTGGGCGAATGTCCCCCCGGACCATCCGTTTGTCGCGCGGTCCCTGACCGGCGACCTTGTGTTGCGATGCGTTTTCGCGCCGGAGTGAGCGTGTGCGCAGCGGCGCGTTGGAGGTTTTGTTGCGGTGCGGCGCGCCCCACCGGGCTGGGCGAATGTCCCCCGGACCATCCGTTTGTCGCGCGGTCCCTGACCGGCGACCTTGTGTTGCGATGCGTTCTCGCGCCGGAGTGAGCGTGTGCGCAGCGGCGCGTCGGTTTGCCTGTGTGCCGCCGCCGTCTGGCCTGTTGTACACCTGTTGTACTGTTTGTGGCGCCGCCCGCTGGTGCCAGTGCAGCTCCGACTTGTCTGTCGGCTGCTGTTGCCCCGTTGTTGCTTCCTGGGCCCCTGCGTCCCTTCCGTGGCGCTCCCTGTGCTTTAGTGCATTCCTGCTTTCCTGCATGGCCCTTGTGGCCGCGGACGGGGAGCCTCGCCTCCCTGGGCGCTGCCGTACGCCGGCAGTAGCCCCAATTCCCAGACCTCGGCCCCGCGCCTGCCTTGTTTGGCGGGTGCGGACAAAGGCCACATGTAACGCTCGACTTCGAAATAGCCTAATCCATCGACAAGGTTGTAGTCGCCGAAGCCAGGCACCCTCCGCACCCGTCAGCTCACGCAGATGTGCAGGCAGCATGCGCCTGCAGGCGTGCGGGATGGGATGCGAATGGTTACTCAGCGCGCTGCAGTAATGCAGAAAGTAAACACAAACACTCCGTAAAATGTAACGGCCTGTGCCGCCAGTAAGGGGTGCCAAAGGTCATCACATCACTCCTCATGTATTAGGCTACTCCAAACACATGCAATCAATGAAGTGTCAAAAGCAAAGGTCAAAAGTGGTAACAGCATGGCACAGATCAACACCCTCTTGGGCGGCTGCCCAACACCAGAAGTTGCCGATGGTTCCGGTCGTAAAGCCAAAAGGTGACCAGCACCCTCTGCCACCACGTGCAGCCACCGACGTTTTGGGGCCTGTGGTTGCTGCGGGTTGCCGGCGCACCAACACGTGTGGCCCTGCAGTACTTGTGCGTGGGGGTGTGGCACGGGGCGGGGCGCTCGGCAACAGTGCACGCCCCAACCCCGCCCCACTTGACTGAGACGCGCGCGCATACCGAGCAGGGCAGGGCAGGGGTCAACCCGATGAGCGCGTCGCCAATTGCAAATGCGCCACGGTTGCGGTGCCGACCAGCGGGGCTTTGGTGGTGTCTCATTGCGGCCGGTAGGGTTGAGGGCGAATCTGCAGGTATCATGTGTGCGCGGGGCACAGCCGAGCGCGCTCTTTTGCATTACGTGTTGTACTACGTAGTTGCACGTAAAGCCACAGGTGACTGCTGGCACCCTCTGCACCCTCTGCCGGCAGCATGCTCAGATGCACCCTACTAGCGGCAGCAGGCAACGGACCAGTTGCGGCTGTGAGAAAGGGCAGAAGAAGAGAGGCTGAGGGTGCCGATGGCAAATACAGAGCCAAAGGTTGCTGGGGGGCAGCGGCTTTTGGGAGAGGCGGCCCCGTCCCGCTGTTTTCAGGCAGTCTGGCACCCGTCCCGCTGTGAAACCAAGTTGACTGAGTCGGCGGCAGCGGCTGGTGCCGCCCTCCGAGGGCCGGGCATGGCTCATGAGTCATGACTCACCCGTCACCCCAACAGTCACGTCACGGCCGCTCGTGACCCACGGCCGCGATCTGCCGTAGTTCTACCGTACGGCCTCGTACCCTGCTGCTGTGCCGCACTCAGGCCCCGCGGGGGCGCGCACGCGCGCGGCGGCTCACCCAGTGTATCCTGTAGCGCTAGTTGGCTAGTTTGGGCATAGCGCTGTGCGTTACTGTACTTGTGTGGCGCTGCACCACAAAGAAAGCCTGTTCGGTTCGGCGACAAACAACAGCCACACCACCCGATGTCGGCAGCGCTGTTACAGGGCGCCGCCAAACTGGAGCCTTGCGTATAGCCGGCAGCGCCCTAATAAGCTATCTGGACACGCGCTGTGACAATGGCTGCTGCCCAAGGCCTCAAACACGGCCCTGCCGCGCCAGCGTCGCCAGAGAAGCAGTCTGACAGCCATAGTGGCGCCGCTCACGACAGCGAGGACCACCACTTCCTGGCGCGGCTTGTTAACTCCATAGGCCTGCCGTGGATCATGTGAGTTCGCGTAGCTGCGGCTTCGCTGTCTTCCTGTTGGCCACGTCCGTCATCGCCATCGCTGTAGGCCGCAGGAAAAGGCCGGTTGACCGCCAGTCCGTAACGTCGACCACTGCCGCGTCAGTACCTGAATCGAACGTGCACTCTCGGCAGCCTGCGGTGTAACGCCGCTGGCGCTGTCACACGCGTGCTGCGTAGGCTGGGTGCTGTCACCTACACTGCAGTCACACTCGCCGCCCATGAGGTCGTCCACGATCCGGTTGCGCTGCGCGAAATGCGCCAGAGGGTACGTTGGCATGATGATCTAGCGGTCTTCGCCATGCACGCATGCATAGCCCTGTGCGCGCGCGTGAATAGAGCAGCGGCGTGGACCCAGCCGCAGCCGCACTGCGTGTCGTCGGTACGCAATGACCGCCCGGCTCGCCCGTGGGTCGAGCGACGTCGAGTACGACCGCCCGCAGCTTCATGGTCTTACAGAAGCCTCGCTCTCGGGCACGTTCGCTAACTGTCTGAGCTGCGTCATACAATGCGTTGCGCACGCCGCGGGAAGACGTGTACTGCCGGATGTGGCGGCCGGACGACAGCGTAGGCGCCCGCAGTAGCAGCAGGGCGCGGCAGCGCAAATGGCGAGCGGCGCATCATCACAACGTGCTCGCCGCATTGCAGTGCCGGCGCTACACCCTGTGCAATGCACGGCGCCGGACGCCAGCGAGATGCACAGCACGCATGGCACAGCATGCCGCCCATGCCGGCCACTGCTGCTGCGCTACACACGCATGCGTCCCAGGGCCGCTGCTCACATGCGTACCTACACCGTGCGTGCCGCATGGCTCGGCCCTCTCCCCTGGATCATGCGGGCCGGCCGCAGGTCCCCAGGGCATATACGACCGCTCCATGATGGTGTTCCTCACAGCCCTGGCGATGGACCTCTTGAACGTCATCTTCGAGTCTCGCACCATCAAGGTAGCAAGTGCAAGCACTCAAGTGCCCTAAACGAAGCGCTGTTGTTGTGCGCTATGAGACAGCCGAAGCCTGTATGGGAGGCCCACTGGATGCAGCGAACTCTTGCCCTGAAGCCAGTCATGACGAGGGCTTGGGTGGATCAAGGAAGGCAGGCATTCTGTGCTTGGGCGGATGCTTCGGCATGTGAAGGCGAGGCTTCGCGTGTGGCCCCTTGGCGCGTCGCCTTGCGTTCTGCGCGCGTGTCGCGCTCATTTGCGTGTGTGTTGAAAGCAATGCTGCCGGTGGAGGCGCTGAAACATGAAGTGCCTGCCCTCTCCCTGCCTGCTCCGGTGGGTGTGCATGCTGCTGCTGCGGTGGCGGCGGCCGCAGATCGACTGTGCGCTGCTCCCCACCTTCATCAAGGGCATGGCCAGCACCACTAATGTGCTGGTGCGCTTCTACCACGCCGGTGTCTACATGTCCACATGGGGCAGGCCGTGAGTAGGGAGGGGGGAGGTGTGCGTGTGTCTGTCCCACCACTACGCCTCCCAACCACCACTTTCACCGCACATACACTCCACTTGCACAGGTATGCGCGCTTTCCCGCATGCATTCCAGTATTCAGGACAGCGTATCTTCTCCTTCCGAATATGTGTGTATACGTATGTGTGGAGGAGGGGGGGCGACGGTTGGATGGAGCGTGGGATGCGATGTCTGGGGGCATGTGTGTGCCAGTGTCCATGGAGGTGGAGAGGGAGGGTGGGTGGGTGGAGGGCGCACATTGGCAGCCCCAGCCAGCGAAGGTACCAAGGGGCCGTGAGCGAATGGGATGAATGAGTGGTTGGGGGGGGGGCCATGCGGCAGGCAGGCGGCCGTTGGCGGGGGGGAGGGGGCGCAGAAGACAGAGGCCGCGATTTGGGAGCGGCCATTAAGGGGTGTGGGGAGGCAGGGGCGGCCGGGCACATGGGCAGCGAAATGCTAAGCAACTAACGTTAACCTCCCGCCAGCAACCTTTTGGCGAAGGAAGCGCACTTCAGGTTTTGCGTGCTATGATCTATGGCCAGAGCCCGTAGTGAGGGCTGGAACGAAGGATGACAGGGTTGCGCCGGGTGCCGGCTTGCACACAGCCACCCTCCCAAGCTGTGAAGTGTGTTTGGGCGGCGCTGGTGCGCGCTTACGGGAGATGTGGACACACATGCGAGAGCCGGCGGGCCGCGCAACGCTTTCCTTTCTGCGAATTGAGCGGCCGTTCGTAGTCAATCTCGTTGTACCTCCGTCGTACTGCCTAACGTACCGTACAGGGTGATGATGCAGCGCTACCTGTGCTGGATGCACACCACGCCCACCATGCTCATGCTGCTCAAGATGATCTCCCAGACCATCACCATCAGAGAGGTGGGAGCCGCAGGCCGCCACGCGAAAGGGCTGTAGGGGAAGCAGACGGCTGCTCGACTTGTGCTGCCGGTCGCAGTACAGACGAGTGCCCGTCAGTGCAGGGCGGGGGCACACGTCGCACGAAAGGGCCGACAGCGTGCACTTGCCGAGCGATGCGGTGCAATACGTTTCCTGCATGTGGTATGGCCGGCTTCAACCGCCGCGCCGCAACACACGTGCGCTTGCGTCTGCGGGGTGCATGTTTCCTTGTCGTGGGAGCATGGCAGGAGAGTCGCAACGGGCATATGCGTGGCGTGGCGTGCGGCGCGCACACCCCGACGATCCACCTCCCGTCGTTTCACCGCACCAGTCAACCTTCCCTCTCCGATGAAACCACGGAAACAGGACGACGCTTGCTGCAGTTGTGTGGCGCAACCACCAACACGGCATGGTTAGTTAGGGCACCATCACGATGGCGGGATACCATAGTGCGCCGTGCCGCGATGGCGCCCTGATGAGAGTTTGCCGTAGAACGGTCAGGCAATCCATGCATGGTGCATTGGTGCCTGCTGCTGCCTCCAGACCCTGACCGCCATCTTCTTTGACGAGGTCATGGTGGTGACCGGCTTCCTGGCGCTCATGTCAACAGGGTGGCAGCAAGGTGCGCTCGAAAGCAGGAGCGGCACGGACGCGTGCGCGCGCGCCACGCACCGGGCATAGCGGCACACACTTGTGTTGCTGCTTCCAGCGAATCAGCATCGCGCACCGGTGTGTGTCTCGGTGCGTGCGTGTCTTTGCGTCTATGTGTGTGCGTGTGTCTGTGCGTGTGTGTGCATGTGTGTATGTGCGTGCTTGTGTGCAGCGCCGCTGCGTTCGGCACCAGCCAGCCAGCCCGGTCGTATGTTTGCGCCGTGCTGTAGTGCTGCCTGCTCCTGGCCCGCGGCCAGAGGCCCCTTTGCACACCACATCACACAGCGAGCGCTGCTCAGAGCGCCCCGGTGCTGCTTTGTTCGCAGAGAGGCGACGACACCACACAACGACGAAGCAGCGCGCGCGGGAAACGTCGTTAACTGTGCACATGGTAGTAGTTTTCACACTGCCAGGCCAGGCCTGTTGTGCGGGACGATGTTGAGCGCGCGCGCCATTCACATGGAGAGCCTGCGGCGCCTCTGGCCCTGCCCGGCCGGGTCCCCCCCTGGTGCTCGTGCCTGTGCAGCGCTGTGGACCGCGGCGACCCACGCGGCGCTGCTGCCCATCGTGCCGTACATGCACAAGGCCTTTACAGAGTGAGTAGCGCCTGCCTCGCGGCTGTGGGCCGCGCAGAGCGCCGCATTCAGCACACGGCAGATGCGATGCCGCAGCTGTGATGCACGTTGCACGAGTACCCCGCCAACCCGATCCAAGCGCGGGGGCGGGAACAGCAGAGCGTCGTCGTCTGGGCCGCCATCGTAACACGGACCTTCGCCAACGCTTCTTCCAAGCGCACACACAGGCAAGAAAAAACAGAGTACATATGCACAACAAACCCGCACAGCACGCACACGCCCCCCCCCCTCGCCGCCGCTTGCGCCGCCCGGCTCCGCCGGCGGTGCTGCCTCTACCACCCGCCCACCCGCAGGGCCATCCTCACGCAGCACTCCTCCAGCCTGCGCGTGACGCTGGCGCTGGTGTACGTGCTGAACCTGGGCCTGTGGGTCACCTTTGGCGTGACGTGGGACCTGGCGCTGGCCGGCCTCATCACCTCCGAGCGCGAGGAGGTGCTGTACCTGGCGTGTGACTTCAGCGCCAAGGTGGGTATGGCAACCCTACCGTACGGTGTGCGCGTAGTAGTGACAGCTTCACGAGATGCAGTAGCGGCCGTGTGACTGGGACGAAGCCCAGGCGCTGGTGAGTCGGAGCTGAGCGGCCAGACCTCGGGGACCATCCGCGTCACCGGCGGGCATATGTGTGTGTTGGCGCGGCCACGCCACTTGGTGCGGTGCTGCCCACCCACTAGAGGTGGCGCACCTCTGTACCTGCTCCGCGATGGCGGGTGCTGCGCGCCGACTTGCAGCCCGACGTCCCGTCACCCCTTCCGTGTCGGCGCTGCTGCTGCTGCTGCTGCAGCTGCAGCTGCTGCTGCTGGCGCCGCGTGGCCCCCTCCCCTAAACCCTGACAATACCTGAACGTGCAGGTGCTGTTTTCGTCCACGCTGATGCTCGGCAACTTCAAGGGCCTGGAGGTGCGGCGTGAGGCGGCAATGCGCGTCATCGAAAACACCTCCAAGGCCAAGCTGGTGGAGGAGCTACAGGTGGGCCCTGCACCCGCACGTGGAAAACGCTGCTGCTGTCACTTGTTGCGATGTTGGCAATAATCGGAGACTGGCCGCTGCGGCCACAGATTACGCATCGGCGGGCAGGCGTCGTCAGGGCCCCCACCCGCCCCCCCCCCCCCCACACACACACACACACACACGCACACAAACACACATACACACACACACGCATGCGGCTTTCGTCACAACCCTCCCCCTAGACCGCCCTCACCTTCTGCCTCCGTCCCTGTTTTGTTGCCCTTGACCTTGCCTCTCGCCCGTGGCCCCGCCGCCGCCGCCTCCCCCGGTCCGGCCGGCCCTTGTTCGCCCGCAGGCCCTGCTGGAGCAGAAGGAGCGGTTCATGAGCAGCGTCAGCCACGAGCTGCGCACGCCGCTCAACGGCATCATCGGCATCAGCGAGGGGATGCTGTCGGGCTGCTGCGGCGTGCTGCCAGAGGTTGGTGGGCGCGGCATGCAGGCCTAACCCGCCCCCCTCCAACACGCTACAGCCCCGGCCGCGTGGGTGTACCCACTTGCGTCTTTACAATGGGTGGTAACTGTGGTTGCGGGGCACCACAGTTACCACCCATTGTAAAGACGCAAGTGGAGGGGCGGACAGTACGGGGTTGTCCTTTGGGGCGTATCGGGCCAGCGCCACGTGCGCTTCCGCCTTCTGGCGACTTGGCCGCCCGGCTGTCCATCCGGCTCTGCTGCCGTCTGTTTTGAGCTGGGCCTGGGCCGTTTTGCCCCCCGCCCGCGCGGCGCGCAGGGCGTGCGGCGGCAGATCTACATCATCCGCACCAGCGGCGCGCGGCTGCTGGCTCTCATCAACGACGTGATGGACGCGGCAGCGCTGAGGCAGAACAAGCTGAGGCTCAAGCAGGAACAGGTGCGGCCGGCAGGCTGAGATCCTGAGGCTCACGCAGGAAGGGTTCAGGGTGGCAAGGAGGGTTCAGGGGGCAGTGGAGAACAGGGAGGGTTCAGGGCGCAGTGGTGAAGCAGGGAGGGTTCAGGGGGCAGTGGTGGAGGAGGGAGGGTTCAGGGGGCAGTGGAGAACAGGGGAGCGGGACGGGAACGGGAGCGGGAGCGGGGCCGCAGCAAAAGGGCCAAGCAAACGGGTAGCAGCTACGGCGGTGGAGGAGAGGGGCAGACGGGTCAGGTGAACGAGGAGCAGGGAGAGTAAGTGGGGCGGGCGGAAGGCGGGGGGGGGGGGGGCGGGGGCGTTCCTGGGGAGTCACGGGGCTTTGCGGAGAGGTGGCTGGTCCGAACACGCGGAGGCGGGGACCGTCAATGCTGCGGCTTGTGTATTTGTGCGCTGCACACACACGTGTCACCGGTCGGTACAGTCGGATTCGTTTGTTCTTCCCACGGTCTCTTTTCTTTTAAACACGTGTCACCGGCATAAGCAGCAGCAGCAGCAGCGTGTGAGTGCTTGCGGCGTGCGCGCGCTGCGTGCTGTGTACTGCCTCGCCCATCTCACCGTGTTACATGAACCATGCTGCGCGACTGCGCGGTGCTGCCAACGTTCGCGGAGTCTGACATAAACACGTATCGTCCAGCGCGTCTGCTGCTGCTGCTGCTGCCGCCCCCGCCGCGCGCCCGCCCTCCCGCGCCGCTCCTGTCCTGCAGATTGTTCTGCGCCACATCGTGGACGACGTGCTGGATCTGACCCGCAGCCTGGTGGACGGCGAGGTGGCGCTGGTCAACACGGTCCCTTCGCGCATGCTGGTGCTGGGTGACAGCGGCCGCATCGTGCAAGTGGGTGGTAGTGGACGCGGTGACCGGGTGCAGGGGCAGGGCGTCAGGGGGGGCCGCTGGCGGGAAGGCGTCAGGGGAGGGGCGTCAGGGGGGGCCGCCGGGGGGAAGGCGCCAGGGGCAGGGCGTCAGGGGGGGCCGCTGGCGGGAAGGCGCCAGGGGAGGGGCGTCAGGGGGGGCCGCCGGGGGGAAGGCGCCAGGGGAGGGGCGTCAGGGGGGGCCGCCGGGGGGAAGGCGCCAGGGGAGGGGCGTCAGGGGGGGCCGCCGGGGGGAAGGCGCCAGGGGAGGGGCGTCAGGGGGGGCCGCCGGGGGGAAAGGCGCCAGGGGAGGGGCGTCAGGGGTGGCCGCCGGGGGAAAGGCGCCAGGGGGGCTTCCCATTCGTGTGGATGGGGAATGCGGCGCATCAAGGCGCCGGCGCGGCGCGGGTGGGGTGGGGTGGGGTGGGGTGGGGTGGGGTGCGTCCCCTGGCAGTGTGGTAGGTAGGTAAGGTAGGTAGGTCGTGTGTGGTGCATTTGGGGCGCAGGAAGCTTGGGCGCATGCGCGCCGCCCCCCCCCCCCCGGAGCTGCGCGGCAACGACGCGCTGCGCTCTGCCCAGCCCCGCACGGCTGCGAACACCCTCAAGGTGCATCAGCCCACCATGTGATCGCCACGCGCACCCTACCATATGCCCTCGCTTGGGCCCACCCCACCCGCCCGCCCCGAACGCGACCTCTCGGCCTCGGCCCGCCGGCTCAGAGGCTGCCGGCCACCTTCTGCCGCACGTGCAACTACATGCATTGCGAATGGCCCCGCAGCACGAAGCGCGCGCTGCGTCTGTCTGTAACGCATCGATGCAACAGTACTGGCCGGGACTGTCGGCACCCTCCGCCCCCCCCCCTCCCCCCCCGCGCCCCCCAGATCCTGAACAACCTGCTGGGCAACGCCTGCAAGTTCACGTCGCGCGGCCGCATCCGCGTCTCGGCCCGCCAGGTTGACGGCGGCCGCCGCGTGGCCGTGACGGTGTCCGACACGGGCATCGGCATCCCAAAGAGCAAGCTCGCCACCATCTTCCTGCCCTTCGAGCAGGTGGGAAGGGGAGCGGGTGGGAGGTAGGGAGGGTGTTTGGGCTGGGGGAGGAGGCTGGGTCCGCAGCCGTCGCGTGGGGTGTCTCGGAAGGGGGGGATGGGGCAAGGCGGTGCAACAGCGCTGCTGTGCTGGCCACCGACGCCGCCGCGCCGTCCTCCCCTTGTGGCGCGCTTGCGGGGACGTGCGTACGTACGCGGTCCGAGCCTAAGGTGCACTATACGGAGTCCGAAATCTGTGACGCCCGAAACGACGTGCTGTACGTACGGCAGGTCGACATGTCCATCAGCCGCAAGTACGGCGGCTTCGGCCTGGGCCTCAACATCGTCCAGGAGCTGGTCAAGGCGCACGGCGGGGAGATCAAGGTGCAGAGCCAGGAGGGACAGGGCTCAGCCTTCACCTTCACGCTGCCGCTCGTGAGGTGAGGGCGGCGACGGCGGCAGCGGTGTCGGTGTCGGTGTGGTTGGTTGTTCGCACGGGGCCCAGTAGCGCACGGCGACGGGGGAAAAAGGGGTCACGTCACGTCACGTCACCGAGAGCGCCACGGGGGGCCGGGGCGGGGCAGGCATACACGGGTCCATAGGCTCACCCAAAAGCTCCGCCGCGCCTACAACCAGTGGATGGACTAAGTCGAGCGTATCGGGCAAGAAGGGCCGCTCGTGGGCCGTGTTTCGAAGACATTGGCAGGAAAATGGCTGCCTCACTGCTGCATGCCCGTTTGGTCTTGCGCAGCCTGCGACTGCAGCTGTAGCTGTTGTAGCTGTAGCTGTTGTTGTGTAACCACTGCAACCGTCGCGATGCGCAGGCCGATGGGGCGCGGCTCGCTGGAGGAGGCGGCGCGCGTCGAGAAGGCGCTCGAGGAGGCCTCGGCGCGGAGCGGCCTGTCAGCGCTGCGGCAGCGCATCTCGGCAGCCGGCAACATCAGCGCCAACACCGGCACCGGCACCGTGCCGCTGCAGGCGGGGACAGGGGCGCTGGGCGGCGCGCAGGCCGTTGCCCAGGGCGCAGCTGACGGCGCCGCCGCAGTGGCAGGCGGCGGCGGCTTGGGCAGCGCCGCGCCCGCGACGCTCAGCACGGCGAGCGAGCGGCGAGACGACAAGGAGCTGGATACCGCAGAGGCAGCGGATGCGGTGGCCTCGTACGGTAGGTCGTCGTAGGCGTTGTAGTTCTGATCACCGGATAGAGGTGTTGGGGGTGGGGCAGATGAACGGTGGTTGCTGCCTGGTTCTACATGCGCATTATTGTATGTTCAAGGTACTGCCTGCTTACTGGTGCCGGGCGGCGCACCGTCCCGTTTGGCACGGTGACACTACCCCGGCCCGCCTGTACGGAAGGGCCGGCCAGCCGTACGCAATGGCGCCGCACCTGCCTGGAGTTCCAGCGGGCCTGGAGCTGGTACGGCAGCACAGGCGGGCCCGCGGGGCCGCGCTAGCCAAACAGCATGAAGGAGGCATTGCCTCGACCCATCAGCAGCCCAAATGCCCAACCAATCAACCTACCGTCTCCAACGTTGGGCTGTTGGTGGCGGGCGGCAACGTTGACGCCGGAACGCATGCCGCGCGCTGGTGCACTCCAGGAGAGCTACCGTACAATGCGGCGCAGCTGTCCGCGCTGGCGAGTGCGCGGCCGTACGCCGCCAGGGAGAGCATGTCGGGCCAAGCCAGCGCCGCCAGCACCGCCAGCGCCCGGCTCGCCATGGCCACTCGGACAAGCGCCGAGCACAACAAGGTGAGTTGACCTGGCCGTGCGCCTTGCCTGGAGGGGGACGGCGGTAGCGCTGGCGGCCAACAGCAAGCCCGAGGGCCATGTAACTCAAGGGTGGGTGTGAGCGCGGGCGCCGTACTGTGGTGCCTTGGTCTTGCGACTGTGCTGTACGTGTTACAGTGCTGTCGTTTGGTGTGTGGGCGCGGGTGCGGCATCCGAAAGGGCGGGTGCGGCATCCGAAAGGGGGCGGGTGCGGCATCCGAAAGGGCGGGTGCGGCGCACTGCCGGCCGGCCGCAGACGCTGTGGTTGCTGATATGTATGGAGACAGTGGAGGCCTCCACGGCCGCTTCGCGGGCTGGCGCTTTGGAGGCCTGGCGTTGCAGTGCCCCGCGCTGCGATGTTGGTGGCTGCACGACGCGTGTTTTGCTGGACGTCACCGGCCGGAACGGCGTGCCTTGCTGCCACTGCCTGGCGATATGCCGTCCTCCGGTGCTCCCGGCCATGTGACGTACCATGTGACGTACGGACCTACGCCGTACGACCTGTCACGGCGATATGGACCTGTCACGTGTGTGTGCATTCGCGATACCTTCAAGGGCATATGCGGGACAACACGCCACGACCTCCGCATTGGGGCTTTGGGCTCGAATGCACGCTCCTGTCTAGATTACGTGGAGCCGTTGCAGGATGGTCCTGCACGCGGTGGCGCCTGTAGGTCTGCCCGATTGTGTGCGGCATGCTGTCCGTTGTTGTCCATTTGGTAGCGTGGCGCTGTGAACCAGTAGAAGTTGTGCAAGGCGTTAGGGGTTTGGGGTTAGTTTCATGTTTCTTAGTTAAATGTTAGTTAGCGGTGTTCGTGCAAGCACCCGCACCTCGCCAACTGCTGACCGCAATATCGCTGCCGCAGCATGCATGAGACGCATCACAGCGCCGACAAGCGTGCCGATGATGGCCGTGCGGGTGCCGATGACGGCCATGCGGGTCGTCAGACATTGTTATTGGCCTGTCAGCCGACACCTTCCCTGCCCCCCCAACCGCGCCTCCCCTCTTGTGCCAGCCGTCCCTGCAACTGCGCACATCAGCCGCCGGCGGCGCCGCCACAACCGTTGGCGCGCCACCAGCGGCGGCAGGACCCGCGTTCGCCGTGGCAACTGCCGTTGGCGACCGCCCGTTCCACCACGCCATGCACGGCCGCTACCTGCTGCTGAGCGTGGACGACGACGACGTCAACCAGAGCGTGGTGCGCAGCCTGCTGGGCAGCACAGGTGAGGCGGCGAGCCGATAGGGGTGTGGCTGGGGCGGGGTGTGAGGGCGCTGTCCCTCGTCAGGTCAGGGGCATCTGGCCAGCTGCGCCGCCAGACGACTCGATGCAGGCCGTGTTGTCCACCCCCGCCGTCGGGGCACGTGGCGGGCCCTGTTGCCAGCTTGTACGGACCTGTTTACATGGCGCGCCGCGCACGTCATTATTGTAATTATTGGGCTTGGGTCCGGTCCGCGCGCGGGCGCTTCTTCGCCGTCTTGTCGAGTGCTCTCCCCCGCCCCCGGCCCGGCCCGGTCCCCCCCTCCCCAACCCCCACCGCCCACCCCTCCCCCCAACTTCCCCCAACTCCCCTTTTCCCCCCATCAGACTTCCTGGTGGAGTGCGTGACGTCGGGCTCCGAGGCGCTGCGCTACGTGTCGTCGTGCGCCGCGCTGCCTGACCTTGTGCTGCTGGACTGCATGATGCCGGAGATGGACGGGTACGGCACGCCACCGATCCCAGAAAGGGGACGTGTGGTGTGAGGGCGGTGCCCCGCCCGGTCGGGAAGGCGACTCCATGGGGGCCATGTGTGGTCCGGGCGGGGGAGGGGAGACTGCGGCTGCAGCCTGTGGGTGCATGATGATGTCCCAAAACGATGCTTCTCCTTGTTGGCCTATGCCATCCATCCCCACCGCGCCTATGCATATGCCTATGTCCTGATTGCGCCCGCCGTGCGCCTTTGCAGGTACCAGGTGCTGCAGCAGCTGCGGTCCATGACGGCCCCCGGTGCGCACCTGCCCATCATCATGGTCTCGGCACGGGTGAGTGAGCAGCCGTGCTGCTGCTGCTGCTGCGGGGCTGTGAGGAGCAGCGCAGCGCAGGGCGGGCATGTGTCCTTTTGCGTGGGCATGTGTGTACATGCCGTACATCGCGCACTTGTCCCACGTATGCGACGTTGCTGGCCCCGTTATGGTATTGTTGCCAAGCGCTGTTGGGTGACTGTGTGGGGCAATGGTGCCCGGGGCTGAGGGCGGGCCGCTTTCTCCTCACATGCATGGCGAGTGTGTGTGTTTGTGGGCGGCGGCGGCAGCGGTTGTCTACAGCTAGCTGCACCCTGCTCGCCGCCCGCCCGCCCGCCACGGGCTGGCAGGGCTTGGCAGCTCAAGCGGACCTTGTGGCTGCGTGGTCTGCGCGGTCCTACCTGTCTTCGCTGCGTGCGTGCGCGTGTGCATGCACGCATGCATGCGTCAGACCGAGGAGGAGGCCGTCGTGCGGGGGCTGGACCTGGGCGCCGATGACTACGTTACCAAGCCCTTCAAGCGCAACGAGCTGCTGGCGCGCATACGCGCGCAGCTGGGCTTCGGCCAGTGGGCGGGCAGCGACGGTGGGTGCCGGGCGTGTGTTGTGTTTGGAGGGGCGGGGGGGGGCGTATGTTGTGTTTGGAGGGGCGGCGGGGGGGGGGCGCCGGCAACAGGCGCTGCCGCGTGGGTCCAGGTTGCGAGGAGGGGTGTGGGAGGGAGGGGGATTAAGCATCACAGTGGATTACGCATCACAGTGCACACACACACACACACGCGTGAGCGTGGGCCGGTGATGGTCGGTGCACCGCTGCGTGGAGCAGCCTGTGCGCGCCCGCCCGCCTGTCTGCCGCTTCCACACTTGTCGGTGGGTGCGTCCCACAACACACACACACACACACACACATCGCATCGCATCGCATCGCCCTTTCCCAGCATCTACTTGCTCTGCTGCCGCAGCCCATTTCCACGTTGCCGCTCCCACGCATCCACGGGCCTGCGCTCGCCGCTGCGAACAGAGGGTGCGAGCCATCTTGGCCTTTGCAGGGAATCGGATGTAGTGCTAATGCCTTGATCCATCAAGGTGATGCCTTATCACTACATATCATCATCAGCATCATCGTTGTGTCATGGCTAGGACCATCGGCACGCACTGCTTCGACCTCCTCCGCGCTAAACCCCCTCTCCCGCTCGCCTCCGCCGCGTGCTGCCCCATCCCTGGTGCTCGTACGGCACAGCCTCCATCATGGACAGCCACGCCAGCCTCACCGAGCGCGGCATCCTCCCCGCCAGGTCCGCAGCCCAGCATCGCGCGCGCAGCGGTAGCGGCCTCGGCCGCTCATCGTCCGTAGGTACGGTGGGTGGGCAGGGCAGGCAGGTTGGCTGGGGGGGGGTAGGGCTGCTGGGCTTTTTTCCCCGCGCCGCTGCGCTACACTGAACCACTGCATGACGGCGTACTACTCCCCCCCTCTCGCGCGCGTGTACGTGTGTCGTGCCACGAGCTGCGGTGCACGCCGCCGCTGCCGTAGCTTCTTGTTTGCTATGTGGTTGATGCCGTTTTGCTTTTGCTTGTTTTGCTGCCGGTTGTATAGTTGACACCTACTCTCATCCATGACGTGCAATCCCTTGTCGTGATCGGCACGCAGAGGCTGCCAACCACCTGGGGCTTTACATGTGTTTATGTGTTTAATTGAATGTACCCGTGTTACATGATTACATCAAGCACCATGTTGCAGCTAGTCGACTGTTGGCACCCCCTGCAGGCACCAACGCCAGCAGCGGGCGTGACGACGGCGAGGGGCGCACGGTGCTGGTGGTGGACGACGACGAGATCAGCCAGATGATCCTGCAGGGGATGCTCACGGCGCAGAACTATCGGTACATCAAGGTGCGCCTGCCACAAAAGTGCACCACCACCAGGTGCAGCAAGACATACGCGTGCGCTGCTCCCCGCCCTTGCGTTACCAGTCGCAAAAGGCGGCAACCAGCTTTGGATTTGTACGTCATTGCATGTACTGGAGGTGTAGGTTGATTCATTGATCAAGACGAAGTGGCTAAAGGCATTGATGCCGTCCGTGCCGCTCCCTGCCTGCCTGCCTGCCTTCCTGCCTGCCTGCCTGCCTGCCTGCCTGCCTGCCTGCCTGCCTGCCTGCCTGCCTGCCTGCCTGCCTGCGCACAACTGCCGGCACCCTCTGCCCCCCTCCGCGCAAGCAAAACCTGTCCCTGCATGCATACGGTTGCCCTGCTGCATCACAGCCTCCTTTTTTGGCTGACAGCCCTGCCTTCCCGTCTCGACGCGCACCTGATGTGTGCCTGATGTGGTTTGTCCCTACAAGCATTGCTGATGCTGTTTAGAGCCCCGGAACACATGCCCCGCACCACCAGGAGCTGATGATTGTGCACCTTTGCGCATGTCTACGTGTTTGGATGCGCGTCTCTCTGTCCCAGGCCAAGAACGGCGGCGAGGCCATCCGCTGGGTGTGCGGCGACGCCAACGGCGGCATTCCGCCCGACCTGGTGTTGCTGGACTGCTCGCTGCCGGACACGTCGGGCTTTGACGTGTGCAAGAGCGTGCGGCAGATGTACAGCAAGGCGCAGGTGCGTGTGTGTGCGTGCGCGGTTGGAAGGGGGGCGGGTGTCGGCGCGGCGTGGCGTGGCAGCAGAGCTGTTGCCTGGCGGGCTACCAGGTCCACTCGAGTGCGATCACTCCCATGCATCCAGCAAACCCCTCGTTCAGTGTTCGAACCGCTGGCCACCCTGCCCTCTTTTTCTGAAGCGTTGAGTTGCAGAGCAAGGGCCAATTGTCTCTTCCATGCCAGCTTGCAGAGCGAGGGCGCCAATCGCGCCTCTGCCAATTCCGTGTGTGCGATCACAACGCCCCTTCAAACGCCGGCCGGGCCCACGACGGGCAGCGGAAGTAGAGTGGTTTCGGCGCAACCACCACGGCAGGGAACGTGTTTGCGCCCGATGTGGGCTGGCTGGCTGGCTGTGCTCTGCAGGTCCCTGTCATCATGCTGTCGGCCGGCAGCCAGGAGGCGGCGGTGGTGGAGGGCCTCGCGTGCGGCGCCAACGACTACGTCTGCAAGCCCTTTCGGCGCGCTGAGCTGCTGGCGCGCATTCGGATCGTGCTGCGCTCTCGCGCTGGCGCCGGCGCCGGCGCCGCTGCCGGGCGCAGCAGCGCCGGCGGCCTGGCCTCTGCCCCTGAGGCGGCGCCTGGCCCTGCTGCCGACGCGTCGTTTGGGCCGCTCGTGAAGGTGGCTGGTACGGGCGGCGGCAGCGCCGGCCTGGCTTCAGGGACGGCGATCGAGGGGCCGGTGGTGTGGCCCAACACTGCTGTACTGGCGGCACAGGTGGTTGGTTGGTTGGATGGGCGGGCGGGCGTGCCTCAGCTGCGCCGGCCGGCCTGCGCCTTGTGGCGTTCCTCGCGGGGCCGTGGCGTTACATGCGCGCTGCGTTCATTGGGGCACGCCGTGTTTGTGGCACATCCTGTTTCATTCATTCGTTCATTCATTCATTCAGTCAGTCAGTCAGTCAGTCAGTCTCATTGATTCATTCAGTCAGCCAGTCTGCATGTCTTTCTGTCTCATTCATTTAGGCAGGCAGGCAGGCACGCCGTGTTTGTGGCACATCCTGTGCTCGGCGCGGCTGCCGTGCCCCCACCCGCCTTCGCTTGCCAGAGTACGTGACCCCGCAGACCTTGCCAAGGAGCAGCAGATGAATACGCCTGGATGCTGTCTCTTTCGGCTGGCTGCTGACGCTTCATGCAGGTCGCGGATCTTGCGGGCCTCTGCCGCCTGCTGGCCCCGGCTCAGCTGGCCGCCGTCTCGGAGCAGATGTTGGCGTTGTTCCAGCGCACCGCCGACGCCTGCGGCGCCGTTGTCGCCGACAGCGCGTCGTCCGGCATGGTGGCCGTGCTGGTGGCGGCGCCCGGTTCCGCCGCACCAACAGCCGGGTCCGCCATGACGGCAGCGGTACACAACGGCAAGGCAGGGGGTGAGCCCCGCGCCGGAAGTGCCGGCGGCGGCGACGCCGGGTTGCGGCTGGCGGGCCTACATCGCATGGCTCGCGCTCTGCTGGAGGCGGCGGCGACCATCACCATCCCTGGAACTACGTCGTGCCTGCAGCTGCAGGTGAGTAGGTGCCTGCAGCTGCTCCGCCTGCTCGCCTGCTTGTCCGTGCCTGCCTTCTCTACGACAAACCTGTTGCGGGCGTGAACCTGTATGCCCAGGTATGCCCCGCAGCATGGCAGGGGTAAGCCCTTCGTTCGTGGCACTACCGCAAGAAGCGGCTATCCTCCTCCCACAGTTGCCTCTCGCCTGTCCGTCTGTCTGCCTGTCCCCTTTGTTGTTGCCGTGCGCCGTCCGGACGGTGCAGGTGGCGCTGACCGTTGGCAGCATTACGCGCCACCACCAAGTGCAGCCGGCGGGGGCTGGCGCAGATAGTGCGCCGCGCCACATCGCGTCGTACCTTGGCGAGGCCCTGAGCGCCTGTACGGACTTGGCCCGCCGCGCGCCGCCAATGACCGCTGTGGCAACGGAGGAGGCGGCACAGCTGCTCAGGTGAGGCGTCCCTGGAGCCATCCACGGTGCCATCGTACACAGTATACGTCCAGGCTGCTGCCCTTGTGTCTATCGGTATCTGCTTCGTGTACCTGGGTCACTGGCAGTAGCAAGCAGCTGCAGCAACGCACATCAAAGCCAGAACGGCGCTCGAGTGTTTGCTGCGCCCCTAGATACACACGCCGCGGCTCCCACCTGCCCGCCCGCCTCGTGCGTTCGGTCGTTTGTCCCCGCCGACGCGCTGCGCCGCACCTTCCTGCAGGGCCAGCGGCAGCGCCGCCGAAGTACGCGGCCCGCTGCTGCTGCCGGTGGCGACCATGGCGCCAGCGGCTGGGCTCAGCCTGGACGGCCAGCAGCAGCAGCAGCCGGGGGGTCTCGGCGTCGAGGTTGGCGGCGTGGTGCGACTGTGGCTGGTGGAGGTTCACCCCCTGGCGCACCAGTACCTGCCGCCGGACCTGGTGCTACAGGTGAGGCAGCTGCGGTGGGGCAACAGGATGGTGTAGGGTACTTAGGGCAACATCTCTCTGAGCAAGCGGCTCACAGCGCTGCCTGACCCCAACAGTTCTGGTCCCGGCGTACCTTGTTGCCGGTGCCCTGTGAGATGGGAAGTGACATTGCTGTACGCTGATACGCCCATTGCCGTACGCTGACACACGCCCACTGCCGTACGCTGATACGCCCGTTGCCGGCTGGCGCAGGCGCCGGCCTTCCACTCTCCGCTCGCATTCGGCGTGGCGCCGCTTTCGCCCTCGCCGCTGTCTGAGGCTGGGTACGGCGCTCTGATGCGCGCCTCTGGCGGCTGGCAGGTGGGGCAGGGAGGGAGGGAGGGAGGGAGGGGCAGCAACGCCTGCAACCAGCCAGCCAGCCACCTACTCAGCATCGGCTGCTCGCCCGCCCACGCTGGTCGCTGTCCGGAAAGCACTGTGGAGAACCTTTGTACCACCCGCTGGGCCGGTCAGGTGCATTGATGGTCAGGTGCGATGATGGTTGCAGCAGGAATGCAGGAAATCGCCCCGCGGCCCCAGGGTTTGAATGGTTGCCGCTTACCCTTTTGGGGGTTTGTTGACGTAACCTTCTCCCCTCTGGCCGCCCTCCGCCGCCCGCTGCTCCGCCAGGCGTCACCCCAGCGCCTGCCGTCGCGGAACATCGTACCGGCCGCGTTTCCGCCCACGGCCGTGCAGCCGCTGCCGGACGTGCTCAGCCCCTACCCCTACCAGCCTTACCACCAGCTCCTGCACCAGCAGCAACAGCTGCTGCTGCAGCAGGCGCCGCTGTACAGGACCTTCGCGGGCTCGGTGGCTGGCGCCTCCGCGGCGCAGCAGCCGCTCTATTACCGTTCGCCGGGCCACACGACCGGCGGCACAAGCGGCGGCGGTGGGTTGATTCTGTAGGGAGTCCAGGGGGGGTACAGGTGCGGCAACTAGGTGCCGCGACACAACACGCACCCTCCCTTGAGCACAGCCCGGTCGCTGCGTGTCGCACGCCTGTGCGCCCGCCACGCCACGCCACGCCACGGGGTGGACACACGCCTGGCCTGGCCTGGTTGCTGTGTGCCGTGCGGGCGGCCCATCCGGCAGAGGCGCGCCCTGCCTCCGCCTCCGCGCGCCACTGGCTGCCCCCGCTGCCGTGCCTAATTGCCCGGCTGTGGACGTTTTTCAGCGCCGACGAAGCCCACCTTCGTGCGTCATTCGTCACCTCTTTGTGTGCGCCCCGCTGCGCTGCGCGCGTGGCCACCTCTCTCGCAGGCGGCCTGGCGGTGGACCCCGACATGGCAGCAGAAGGTGCCAGTTACCTTTGGCTTTACGTCTAATCACATGTATTGGTAATTCAATAGCCTAATGCATCAAACACGGTCAACTGACGGCAACAATCGGCATTATCTACCATCCCTCTCGCAGGCAGCCTGGCGGTGGACCCCGACATTGCAGCAGCTGAGCCGGTCATCCGCGCGCTACAGGATGAGCTGCAGTCCATGAAGCTCCAAGTTCAGAACATGGCGGCGGCGGCGCAGCAGCAACGCAGGGCGGGATACGGGTTCCGGGGCGGGGACGGGGACGGGCCGGGCCGTGGCTAGAAGCGGCGGCGGTTCCACGGCGCCTTGGAGGCCTGCGGTGCCACCTGTTGCCGCGGCGGCCGTGGCCGCCAGCGGCGTTGACGCGTCGTATCGCGGCGGTGCGGGCACGGCGGCGGCACCCACGGCGGCGGCGGTGGCGACGAACGCAGCAGCAGCGGCAGCCGACGGTGCCACGGCGGGCGGCTTTGCGGTTGCTGGAGGTGTAGTAGTAGGAGCAGCACCCTCCGATGCGCCGCGCGTGCCTGCCGCCGGACTCGGCAACCTTCCCGCCGGCGGTGGCGGCGGCAGCGGCAGCGGCGGTGGCAGGCCAAAGAGCAGCCGCAAGCTGATTTCGAAGTTGTCCCACATGTTCAGCCGCCGCAAGGGTGCAAAGGACGCCAAGTGAGTGAGCCGTCCGTTGCCGCAGCCGCAGCCGCCGCAGCAGCAGCAGGTGGGCGCCCAAAACGGCGGGTCGCGGTAGCGGCAACCTGCAGAGCAGCCGCAAGCTTGTGGCAAAGCTGTGTGGTGAACCTCCTACATTGCAAAGGCAATCGAGTGACGAATGGGCCGCCCGCAGCCCGCAGTAACAGCAAGTGCAAACGAGCGGGTGCCGACGATGAGTGATGCTGGACAGGAGATCTGCACAATGCCCCTATCCCTCGTCCTTGTGTTGGGTCATGCGATTGAGCTGTCTGGCTATGTGTTGCCTTGGCTTGGAATTGGCAGAACTCGGTCACTGCCCTGGTTTGCAGTAGGCGTACGCTGCCTGCGGTGTGGTCGGGCGGAGCATGCGGTGTACGGTTATGTTTGCATGGCTATGCTTGAAGGAATCCAGGAGTCTTGATCAAGGCGCGCTCGCGCACGGAATACGAAACGTTGCTTTTATGGACAAACGCGTCGGGTCACGGGCTTTGGCCCCGGGTGATACGCGAACACATTTTGTTCATCCGTGTGCGGCAGCCAGCGGTTGCGGTGTGCGGGATGCTTGATTTTGCTGCCTACGCTACTATTACTAGCTATCAGCTGGCATTATGATGGATGACAAGCAGCCTCGTGGTGCCTTGGATTGGAGGGGCATACATTGCCAAGGAACCCGCATGCACCGTGAAGCGCATCGATGGTCGTTTCCTTGCGAACCGAGCATCCGCTTGTTTTTTTCCGGCCATCATGTCGTACGGTGGTGATTGTGCTCCTCGTACAGGAAGCCGGCAGTGGATGAACCCTGCGACGAGGAACTTGTGTCTAAGCCAACGAGAAGAGATGGAATGGCAAGCCCGTGTGCTGCTAAACGTCCGCTGTTACGTGCCTGACCTAGTTGGGGGCTATGAAATCACCAGGATGAAGGGCGTACGGACCAGCTCGGTTTGCTGCATGGCGTCGTGGATGCTTGGTGATTACGGTGGCAGCATTGCGGAGGTGGATGGGGCATGGAGCATATGCGCCATACCCTGGCGGGGGCGTGTGTCCTGTTGCACGGAAGTGGGGCTCAGCTCGGTGTGATTTGCGATATCGTGCAGCGAGGAGGGTTAGGCGGGGCTTGGGCCTCGCCGCCTGACAGACAGACAGACAGACAGACAGACAGACAGACAGACAGACAGCGTGGTGCTTGAGAGCGTTTGCGGTGCGGTGCTGATGGTGCTAACGGGCCCTGGCATCTACAATCCATATGATGGAATTGGGTGTATCAAGCTATTAGCAATACACCTAATGGCCAAAGCCGCGCGATTGACTGACTGATTGACTGACTGACACGGACAGATCGGTGTCGTGTGCGTCGTACGTTGGCTGCGGCATGGTGAGGGGCGGCAGCGTCTCACCCGCGGCGCGGCGCGCCATGGCGTCCGCAACCAACCAACCTGCTGTTTGATGTGATGTGGTAAGATGATGAATGATGATGATGGCGGCACCTTTGACCCGGGGGGGGCCTTTTGGAAAGGCAAGAGGTGCAGGCGCCTGCGCGCACGTGTGTACGCTGTGCGTACCACGTGCCACGTCCTCTGCGCTGTGCGGCGCGTGGCAAGAGTGTTGTTGTTGGCAGCAGGTGTCGTGAGTGCGCTGAGGGCAGCGTGTGTTTGCTTGCTTGCTGATCAAGCACCGCGCCTGCTGCTGCGCCTGGGCCGTTCCGCCTCAGGTGTAGGATGCCTGAATGGTGCTGGTGATGCGTGGGTATCAGTACGGAGTGCGGAACAGCGTCCTGGTGTTAACGCGCGCCGTACGGCTTTGCAGGTGGTGGGTACCGGCCTTTGTTGGGAGTATTTGAGGTATGCCCAGTGACTGAGCCTCGATGTGGGAATTGAAACTGGCTGCCTGTGCTGCTCCCGGGGGGGGGGACCTGCTGCGCCGCCGCGTGCCCACGGACACGATCCTGTAGTGATGTCTTGTGCGTGTGGAGCTGCAGTCCAGGCGCGGTGGTCTGCTAGCAACACCGCCCGGCGCGCAGTCCAGGCGCAGGCAGCATCAGCAGCGGTCGCCAGTCCTGAGGTTTCCTGGTGCTGGGCCTACTGTATGTTGTTGGGGCCTATCGCGCTTGGCGTACTGTCTTGGACACAACGCGTATGATACATGGCGCTTGGAGTTGTTTGTTTTGTGCAGCTTTCACGTGCCTTTCACGTGCCTTGTGCCGCTTTCACGTGCCTTTCACGTGTCTTGTGCAGCTTTCACGTGCCTTTCACGTGTCTTGTGCAGCTTTCACGTGCCTTTCACGTGCCTTGTGCCGCTTTCACGTGCTTTCACGTGCCTTGTGCCGCGTCACAGCGCGTGAGAGGGTTTCGCCACCGGTTTGATGGCAGTGTGCACGACCCGGTGCGCCCCCTGTCCTAGCCTGTACATGGTGAGCGGGTGGGGTGACCGGTAGCTAGCTAGCTAGGTGAAATGCGGTGACGCAGCCAAGACGCATAAAAGGCGCCGTACTGTTGACGGCAGGTACGGCCGGCGCTGCCCGGCTGGCTTGCAGCTTTCGTGTGCGCGTCAGGCCCGGCCCCGCCCCGCCCCGCCCTTTCTTCTGTGCTGTGTTTTGGCTCGTGTGTACTCCGCAGCTCGATCCGTGTCTGCCTCGTGGAACAGGGCCCACGCAAGGGTGCACATGTTGTGGCTGCTTGCGGAACCTGGCGGAACTCATGTAAAGCTTGACGGATGGACGCCGTGCCGCGGCGGGAGTTGTTGCGCGCTGCAGCTGTTGAGTATTCCGTCCCTAGTTCCTCACGGCCCAGTACGCACTACCAGAGCGACGACATGCTACACCCCTTTGCCAGCAGCGGGTAAAGCAGCGCTCGGGTGCAGCCTTGTACGTCATCGTACGCCCGTGTCATTCGTGTGCCCGTGCCTACGCAGCTGCATACATTACATTCAGGAGCTTAGACTAGCGTACGATGTGCGCCCATGACAGTCACCAGGGTGCTCTGCGCGCTGCGTCATGTATTCCTGCACAATCCACATACGCCGGAGTAGGACAGGTGGCCGACACCGTTGGCAGAGGGGGTGGCTCCCGTCCTGTCTTCCCGTCACTTCATCGTATTGATGTGTTGGGCAATTACCAATACATGTAATTGGACGTGGAGCAAAAGTTGGCTGGCAACGTTTACCGCTGGTGTCCCCTTGGGCCGGTCGTTAGTTCCTCCTTGCTCAAACTGCTGTGGGTTGGACTGCTCGGGCAGGGACGGTGCGGGAGCGCGCCCACACACGCGCCCATACAAATGGATTTGCAGGCAACTTAGCCAGCAGCAGCATTCGCTCCTCAGAGAAGCCCGCATATGCATGGGTTGCGTCAATGCCGCTGCGGCTGCGTCGCTGCGCTGCGGCCACTGCGGCCATGCATGCATGTGGACGCTTGCCCACGCTCTGGGGCCCCCGCCCAGCGGCACAGCGCCGTACACAGCGCCGTACACGGCCGTACACAACTGAAAGGCCCATTCAATCTACTCGTGCCCACCGCTGCTACTCATCCAACAGCATGCTGCGTGCCCTGACATGCATGCCGTGGGCATGCTGTGTGAGTGTGGGAGGGCGGGGGGCATAGGCGCTACCAAGCCACGGACCACCAGGCAGGAGGTTCTGCAGCAGCGCGCTGCACCCGGTGCGAGGCGATGCCATCGCCTCGCACGCTGGCCGACACAGGCACGCGCCGTCGAAACGCGCCTCTGCCAAGCCGGCGCTGCCACCGTGCTGTGCCAGCTCTGCCACGTAGCCGCCATAGACGCTGCGTCGTGCTGCGCTGGTCATGACGCTGCCATGAGCCATGGCCGAGGCGCCGCTGCGTGTCGCTGCTGCCGCTCACTCAACCTCGGCCGCCCCAACTCCTTAACTTGCCGCGCAACTTCTACTGCGACTCCTCCCATTTATGCTACTGCCGCTGCCTTGCGCTGCTGCTGCCCCGTCCAGCTACTAGTATCACTCCTTGCTGTTGCTACTGCCGCAACCAGGTCACCAGGCTTGCACACCGCCCCGACGACGACGAGGAGCCGTCCAAATAGCTCTGCTGGACGGTGCGCGCGAGCGCCGTCGACTTGTCCAGCACCTGGGGCGGGCGGGCGGGCGGGGGAGAGAAGACGGCGGCGGTGCCGCAAGGAAGATGCGCGGCGGCGGCATCTGGTTGAAGCTTAAAAGGGCTGCAGCGACGGTGCCCTACGACCTTGAGAGGCTGTGTGCGTTGATGCATCATCATAATCATCATCATACATCGGGGATGGTTGCATGCATACAACTAATCATAAGACTGTGGGAGCTTCGGCTGTGGTGCCCTCGTCTTTTGCTATGCAGCTCCGATGCGGGGGGGGGGGGGGGGGACGGTGCAGGGACTCAGGGGCCAGCGCGCCGTACCGAGCCGTGCGGTCAGCGCCGTACGGCGTTCGGGCGCCGTTAAGCCGTTCACGTACCTTGATGAAGGCGTACAGGAAGGACGAGAAGCGCACGGCGTCGTCGGGGTGCGTCAGGTGCGGCAGCTGGTCTTCTGGGAGGGACCGAACGCCCTGCGGAGCGCAATCGGATGGACGGATGACGCACACGGTGTACGGATGTAGCGGCGGCACGGCGGGAGCCGTGGCCGAAAACAACAAGGGAAGGCTGGCGGGCGAGCAAAAGCCCATCGCTGGCTGTGCGGTCTGGGCGGCGCCGTGTGCTGCGCCTCGCGCCCTGCACTGCGTAACCGCACCCCGTCCGATACGGCGGACGGCGCCAACCAGAATGCGAGAAGAGGCGCCTAGCGGGGAGCTGCACGCCTACCACGTCCGCAACCATGCCTCCAATATCAACGCCTTTGCTTGACGTTACAGGCTGCTACCCGATACGAGCCAAAGAGGTCCGGGTAGCTCTCCAATGCCCGTCTCATGCGTCAGCAGGCAAACGTGTGCAAAAAGACGTTGCACACTGCGGCGCAGTTCCACCGCTGCCTTACGCTTTGTGCCATCCTTGTCGTCTGCCGGGCTGGCCAAAGTGTGTGCGCGCGCTGCCATGCCGTACTGTGCAATGCCATGCCATGCCATGCCATGCCATGTGCGCGGCGCACGGCCCTGCGATTCCTACTTCATGCCAACGCCCAACGCGCGTACGCACGTACGTGATGGAAGGCGTTGCGCATGGCGAGCAGGTGCTTCCGGATCTGGAGGCGCCGCTGCTCCAGGGAGGACACAACGCAGCCCAGCCGCTGCGCCGCCGCCGCCGCCGCCGCATCGCCACCGCCGCCCCCCGGGCCGCCGATAGCGTACGACAGCAGGTCGGCCGTGGCTGCAGCTAGGCCCGACAGGTCGCACAGGATGCCCTGTGCCCGTGACACCACCCGAACGCAGCACCGAGTGAGTTTGGACAAGTAGATTGCCCAATTTTGCGCTGGACTACTTGGGGGTTGATGCCCGCAGCGCACCAGGGAGCGTCTATGCCTCAGCGCCATGTTGGTTCAGAGGTATCTCTAAATCCAAAACTCGGAATGGACTCGTCGTCCAAAGGTGACGGACAGTTGCAAGCAGTCGCAGCTTCTGCGCCAACCCGAGCCGCCTTGCCCGAGAATCCGGACCCTGGAGCCTTGTCCGACTTGACCTGGAATTCGCCGTGCAGCGGCAGGTTGAAGTGCACGAAGGTCCAGCCCGAGAAGCTTCCAAGGACACCCGGCGGGCGCGTCAGCCACCAGCGCCAGCGCTGCCAGCCGGTCCAGAAGCACAAGGTGCGCGTGAAGCACCGCAGGGACAATCTGGGATGGGAGTGGGGGTTTGGCGAGGTGTGCGTGAGCGTGTGTCTGACGGGGGGATGGGCCGGAACCAGCGTGAAGGTGGGGAAAGCGAGGGAGGGATCAAGGCTCGCCGCTGGTTGGGCCGCCCTATCGGCGGGCGACCGCCTTCTGCGGATTGCTGCCGCGACACGCCCATTGCGCGCAGTGAGCGTCAGACACACGTCGGGGCAGTGCACACGCATGCCCGCCGCAACAGGCAAGCGCCACGTCCGGGTGGCAGTGCGGCTGCTTGCGCACAGGAAAGGGCGTGCAGACGCCTGCCGCCTGCATCAACAGCAAAAACACCGGACAAGCGACGCGCCGTGTGGGGGATGTGCGCGCATACGGCGCACACGGCGCGGCATGACACGGCTGCCTGGGCCGCGCGCGCTCGATGAGCGGGCACCGCGGCAGCAGGTGGTGTGCAGTACACGCGCTCGCCTTTGGCGTCGCCAGCCAGCCGCGGACCCAGACGGTGGTGTCCTTGATGAGCGAGACCTGCACGGCAACCAGCGGCGCCGCCACCTTGGCCTACGGCCACACAGCGGCACAGCACGTTGCAGCAGCACAGCGCAGCACAGCACAGCACAGGGCTCAGCACTTGGGGCAAGGGTTGCGATCAGGTACAGGGGCGGGTCCTGTGCCGGTCCTGTGCCGGTCCGGGGCCGGTCCGGCAGCACGCAAGCACCTTATGCAAGGAAAGTTAGATACGCCGTGGTAACATCTTCATGGGCCAAGCGATGTGCTGAACCCGGCAACAAGGCGGTTGTACAAGCCCCGATGGCGCCAGCCTGAGCCTGTCTGGGGCGGCACCAGTGGGTGCAAGGGGCGCAGCTGGCAGCGCCAGCCGCCGCGGGCCATCCCCTGGGGCCAGCCCACCTGCAAGGCGGGCATGGGCGGCGTTACCGGCGACGGCGCCCCAGCCGCGGTAGCTTCCTCCTCCCGCCGGTTGCCGTCCGCTGCTGTGCCAGCAGCAGCGGCGTGCTGGGGCAGCGTCGCCGCCGACGGCAGCCTGCCTGGCGGCGCTGCCGCGCTGTACTTGGCGAGTACGGCAGTCATGGCTGTGAACGCCGCTGCGCCGCCAGGCTGCGCGCCGCCGCCGCCGACGGTATTGCCGTTGGCAGTGTTGACAGCGTGCGCCAAATAGGCGTCGTATCCGTCTTCGTACAGCTTGTCGTACCAGCGTTGTACAAGCGCCGCCGATTCCTTGAACGTGCCCCCCATGGTTTCCAGCGCCCAGTCGGACGTGTACCTTCCTTAAAAGCGGGCACGGGAGGGGAGCGGCTCAGCGACACCACCAAGCGGCATGGGACGGAACATGCATGATCCCTACAGACACCAACGCTTCGGTGCGACAACCGGGCGCAAGGCTGGGATAGTACATCTCGCGGTCACTGTACGGTGCAGCCGAAGTACATCTCGCGGTCACTGTACGATGCAGCCAAAGCACGCGCTGAAGGCTCCTACACTGTGACGAAGGTGCTGCTGCTGCTGCTGCTGCTGCTGCTGCTGTGCACTGTCGGAGGAAAGAACCGCCCTCCCGCCCCCCCTCCCCCCGCCCAAAGCAAACCGCTGCGTCGTGCCTGTATTGCAGACGGCAGCAGACAGCTGCAGCGGCAGCACAGCCTTCTGCTTACCAGGGCAGGATAAGGTTTGAAAACAATAGCGGCAGCAGGCTGCCGAGGATGACGGACGTGACGCGCGCGAGGAGGACCTGCGGCGCACAACACCGGCAGCTCCGCACAGGCGCGGCAGCGCGCCACACGAACGACTCGTACCGTATCGTGAGCTTTCTCCACGCCGTGGAGGGACCAACGATCGAAGTACGGCCGTGCCGCCAACGTCGCCACTTGCATGCGCTGTGCCTTTCAACCATTTGCAACGGTGCTGATCTGTAATGCTATCGGCGCGCTGCTGTCGTAGGCAGGGTGCGTGCAAGCTATGGGGCGATGAGGCGGTGGGCGTTCCACCGCTCGCCGCGTCAGCAAAGGCTACCGTGCACGGACCGGGTGTGCCGTAACCCTGTCGCACCGTGCCGTACGCACCTGTACGGAGCCTGCGGTGACGCCGTTGTACTGGCACAGGATGATGCTGTTGAAGGTGATGAGGGTCAGCACGATGCCGGCACGGTACGCATGGCTCGACAGCAGCCCAACCTGCACATGAGCCGGCGGCGGCAGCGGGTGCCAGCCAACTCTGGCTTTATTCTTATTCTTATGCCTTATTCCATGTATTGGTAGTAGCCCAATACATGATCTTCCCAATACATCAAACAGTATGAATGCCGGGCGATAACAGCACCTCTGGCGGCGGCGCAGCACAAGTACGCCGCTGGTCATGCTCCCACGGCACGTGTGCACGCGCGAGGGACCTTCTGCTTGCCGTACAGGCGCATTTGCATCTTTGGCTATGTGCTGCGTGTGTTGGAAGCAGGAAGCGGGCTCTACCAAGATCCCGCGTGCTGCATACATACGGGCCGTCCCGGGTGCGCCAGCGAAAACAAAAGTGCGTTCGTGCACCATACGTACGTACGGCGCGTACGGCATGGCCCTTACCAGGAAGGTGAAGGCGCAGATGATGACCTCTAGGCCGACGGGGCTGGTGGCTAGGCCGTGGTGCATCATGGCCAGGAAGCCCAGCACGCCGCCCACCGCCGTGCCAACGATGCGCAGCACCACCTTGCTGACCGTCGACTCAACCTGCGCGGCCGCGGCCGGCGGGGCGCGGCGCGCAGCGGCGGGAGGGGAGGGGGTGCACCCCTGAAAAGGGCGTCACGCCCGTGCCAGCATTACGTCCCACAGCACACCGGTCATAGCCACACACATGCGTCGGGCGACATGTGCATGTGGATGGATGGCGCCATGGGACGGACCGGGTGCTGGCAGCGCAACCTGCGGGCGCGCGGGGCAGCGCGTTGGTCCAGCGCGTTGGTCCAGAGCGTTGGTGCTGCTGCTGCAGCGGGTGTGTGCGGAGGGTACACATTATCCACCCACACCAGATCGGCAATCCTATGCAACAAGCAACTGCATGTATCGGCCGCAGCCAGATACGTGCATTGGTTGTAGTGGCTGAAGCGCAAAAGCCTTAGGCGCATCTGGCGCCCACGGCGGGCCCCACGCGCTGCGCGCGTGTGCGTATGCAGACAGGTCACAGGTGTGGAGGCGCGAAAGCGCGTGTGAAGGGAAATGTGGCTGTGTGGAGGACACGTTTGTGGGGCGGCGCGCGTCAGGCATATGCGTGGATGCATGCGTTGTGAGGGCTTGGCGGGCAGGTGCTTCCATGGCAGCGGTGTACCGCATAGGCCTGGGGTGGGCGCATAAGCCCGCAATCATGCGCGCCCCGCAATCGAGCCCTGCCTGGCCCTGGCCCTCCCTCCCTGCCCCGCCTCACACGCTCTGTCAAGCCCACACAGGTGGAGATGTAGCCGTAGATGGGCCTGCGGCAGGGAGGGCGAGAGGGGAGGGCAGGGCACAAGGGCTGTTGCACAGGTGGGCCAAAGAACACTAGATAACACTACACTTCAGCTGCCCCTTTCGGGCGGGCGGGTTCTTTTGCATGTGTGTCAAAAGTTTGGGAACTAATCAAGCACTCTACGAAAGGACGACCGAAAGGGCTGTCGCACGGCCGGCGGGCCGGCCGGCCGGCCAGCCTAGGGGGTTTCCGCGCCTGACCAGCGCCCGCTCACCTCCACTTGCGCGGCGCGGCGCGACTCGGCGCAGCAGCTCCAGTGTGTGCTCGTGACGCGGTGGTGCGAAGCACACACCGGCTTAGCAGCAACGCGCTGGGGGCTGTCGCGGTGCTCGGCCCTCAACTGCTCCTCCCATGAACTGCGCCACACATGTAATGGACCGTCCACGGCACGGTCGCCATCACCCAGCAGCGCTGAACGCGTTCTCCTGACCCCGTGTTCTTGCACCTAACCGCGGCGCGGGCACCGGTCGTTGCTTCCGTACACGTACACTGTCGCACGTTACGATACCCGTACCTGTACCGCGAAATGGTCTGCGCCGTGTTGGGCCGCTCGCCGAGCCCCACCGCCAGCAGCAGCGCGGTGCTGACGGCCAGCCAGTACTTGATGCCGGCCTGACGGGCGTACGACGGATGGGGCGCACAACTGCGGGGCGTTAATCGAGCCAACAGTCTTCCTGCAATCAGCGTACGGCATGTACATGGCGTGGCACGTGGACGTCAGCTGGCCCCTAGCAGTCAGCTGGTCCCGAAACAAGCAAGGCTCAATTGCTAGAAGTAATGCTATCGTACAGTATCTGTGGTACTTATATTGTGGTCCTATAGGACCATACAGAGGACGTTGGGCGTAGCGGTCTGGCTTTCTGGGTTTTCTGCGTCGTCGGTTGGTTGTGGCTCTAACATGCCAGGCTTTGCAGCTGTCCCTTTCCGGGTGGGCGGCTTCTTTTGCACGGGTTCCAAAAGATTGGGAAGATTGTACCAAGAAATACACTTCCGAATACAAATACATGTAGTGATAACAGTAACAACAATAACACTGACAATTACAACATTTATAGTTATAGTGAAATGTCCAACACTATAGAAACAATTGCTATTGCTATAGTAGTAATTACTATTACTAAGCGCGCCGCACGTGAGAGGGAACCGCGGCCGTGGAACATGAAGCATGTACGGCTTCAGGGGCATCGCAGCTGCGCACGTGCGGATGCAAGGCAGAATATGTACGTACCGTGACGGACCGGACCCGGCAATGTTCGGTACCTACGGCCTCCCTTACGGCAAGGATAAGGCCTTCAGCGCACATACACGCGCCCACACAAAGTAGGAGGGTAGCAGAATCCTTAACCATGTATCTGCGGCTTTCCACCCCTACGGCCGGCCATGCAACGAGGCTGTACGTATCTGCTGGGCCTGATCATCTGGTGGAGGCTGTATTGTTCAAGAAAGAGGCTGCTCTGGCGCACTGTGGGCGCACCGCACCGGCACCTGGAGCAGCCGGGCCCTTCAACACAGCCTGCATGGCAGTACGGCAAGGGACGATGCGAAACACACGCAGCAGCAGCAGACAGCAAGAGCAGCAACCGTGATACGTCGAACCGCACATGCGTGCACTAGCCGTGGCGACAGGGTCGGACATGATGGACATGCAAAGCCCGACCCAGGGCTGTTGGACACCCGGCCCAAGGGCCGTTGGAGACCCGGCCAAGGGCGGTTGGACAGAGGGCTGTTGGACACCCGGCCCAAGGGCCATTGGACACCCGGGCCAAGGGCCATTGGACACCCGGGCCAAGGGCGGTGGGACACCCGGGCGGTTGGACACCTGGCCCAAGGGCCATTGGACAACCGGGCCAAGGGCGGTTGGACAGAGGGCGGTTGGACGCCTGGCCCAGGGCCGTTGGACACCTGGCCCAGGGCCGTTGGACACCCGGGCCAAGGGCGGTTGGACAGAGGGCGGTTGGACACCTGGCCCAGGGCCGTTGTACACCTGGCCCAGGGCCGTTGGACACCCGGGCCAAGGGCGGTTGGACACCTGGCCCAGGGCCGTTGGACACCCGGGCCAAGGGCGGTTGGACAGAGGGCGGTTGGACGCCTGGCCCAGGGCCCGTTGGACACCTGGCCCAGGGCCGTTGGACACCCGGGCCAAGGGCGGTTGGACACCTGGCCCAGGGCCGTTGGACACCTGGCCCAGGGCCGTTGCACACCTGGCCCGGTGGCTGGGTAGTTGTAAGGCTGCTCCGTGCTAGCCCATCGTGCCCAGCCCCCTTAACACACGCGGGTCTGACCCAGCGTATTATTATTATAATTACACACCTGGCCCAGGGCTGTTGGACACCCGGGGGGCCAAGGGCGGTTGGCAGAGGGCGGTTGTACACCTGGCCCAGGGCCGTTGTACACCTGGCCCAGGGCCGTTGGACACCCGGGCCAAGGGCGGTTGGACACCTGGCCCAGGGCCGTTGGACACCCGGGCCAAGGGCGGTTGTACACCTGGCCCAGGGCCGTTGGACACCCGGGCCAAGGGCGGTTGGACAGAGGGCGGTTGGACGCCTGGCCCAAGGGCCGTTGTACACCTGGCCCAGGGCCGTTGGACACCCGGGCCAAGGGCGGTTGGACAGAGGGCTGTTGGACACCCGGCCCAAGGGCCGTTGGACACCCGGGCCAAGGGCGGTTGGACAGAGGGCGGTTGGACACCTGGCCCAAGGGCCGTTGGACACCCGGGCCAAGGGCGGTTGGACACCCGGCCCAAGGCCGTTGGACACCCGGGCCAAGGGCGGTTGGACAGAGGGCGGTTGGACACCTGGCCCAAGGGCCGTTGGACACCCGGGCCAAGGGCCGTTGGACACCCGGGCCAAGGCGGTTGGACACCCGGCCCAAGGGGCCGTTGGACACCCGGACCAAGGGCGGTTGGACAGAGGGCGGTTGGACACCTGGCCCAAGGGCCGTTGTACACCTGGCCCAGGGCTGTTGGACACCCGGCCCAAGGGCGGTTGGACACCCGGCCCAAGGGCGGTTGGACACCTGGCCCAGGGCCGTTGGACACCTGGCCCAAGGGCCGTTGGACACCTGGCCCAAGGGCCGTTGGACACCCGGGCCAAGGGCGGTTGGACACCCGGCCCAAGGGCCGTTGGACACCCGGGCCAAGGGCGGTTGGACACCCGGCCCAGGGCCGTTGGACACCTGGCCCAAGGGCGGTTGGACACCCGGCCCAAGGGCGGTTGGACACCTGGCCCAAGGGCCGTTGTACACCTGGCCCAAGGGCCGTTGGACACCTGGCCCAAGGGCGGTTGGACACCCGGGCCAAGGGCGGTTGGACACCCGGCCCAAGGGCCGTTGGACACCCGACCAAGGGCGGTTGGACACCCGGACCAAGGGCGGTTGGACAGAGGGCGGTTGGACACCCGGCCCAAGGGCCGTTGTACACCTGGCCCAGGGCTGTTGGACACCCGGCCCAAGGGCGGTTGGACACCCGGCCCAAGGGCGGTTGGACACCTGGCCCAGGGCCGTTGGACACCTGGCCCAAGGGCCGTTGTACACCTGGCCCAAGGGCCGTTGGACACCTGGCCCAAGGGCCGTTGTACACCTGGCCCAGGGCCGTTGGACACCCGGGCCAAGGGCGGTTGGACACCCGGCCCAAGGCCGGTTGGACACCCGGCCCAAGGGCGGTTGGACACCTGGCCCAAGGGCCGTTGTACACCTGGCCCAGGGCCGTTGTACACCTGGCCCAGGGCTGTTGGACACCCGGCCCAAGGGCGGTTGGACACCCGGCCCAAGGGCGGTTGGACACCCGGCCCAAGGGCGGTTGGACACCTGGCCCAAGGGCCGTTGTACACCTGGCCCAGGGCCGTTGTACACCTGGCCCAGGGCCGTTGGACACCTGGCCCAAGGGCTGTTGGACACCCGGCCGTGGGAGCTCAGCCCGCCCGATCCGCCGACTGTGTGCTGCTAGTGCTGCTGTACGGTAGGGCCTCGCCCAAACCTATGGCAGTAGCCCGTTCGCGGCGCGGCGTGGAGCAGAGCGGCGCGCACCTTGATGCCGCATGCCGTACGCAGCGACGGCAGGTGCGCCTTGGCCACGTGGATCAGGTTGCCGAGGATGGGGACGCCCAGGGTCACCTGCGTACGGCAGAGGTGCGGACGGCCCCCAGACCATGATGCACCATAGCTACTGCCCCTAAACATCAGGACCGTGCAAACACACGCAAAACTGTGTTTGGCCGACACCCTGTGACCTGCGGATACGAGTGCGGATGTGTTAACGGTACATGGTATGGGCCTACCTGACAGCCTACATGAGAGAGTCCAAGCGGCGGACTCACGCGCACGGACGTGGAATACGGCATGCTGACACTCGTACCGCCGTACCCAAACCTGCCTAGCAGCCCACACGCACCAACGGCCAGCACACCACCGCTTGCGGCCGTATGTACGGCTGCTGCTGCCGCGTCATTGTCTTTGCAGCGCTTCAACAGCCGCCTCGCGCTGACATATATACCCATTCCCTTGGACACGTGCGCCGGCCGTACGGAACACTCCGGCGCCGGCGCTAACGCGTCGTACGCACTGTACGACGGCACGCCCACCATGGCGAGCTGAGTCGCCCAGCTGGTGCTTGGCGCCGTACGGGCGCGGCCAAACCAGCCCTTGGGCGGCGGCGGCAGCGGCGGCACCAGGGGGCTTGGCGCGCTGCAGCGGCAAGGGGGCCCCGCCTGCCGCCCACTCCCGCTCCCCCGGGACGGGCGCTGCAGCAGCAGCCGGCGCTGCAGCAGTAGCCGCTGCAGTAGCTACCGTAGACGGTGCCGTGCCAGCAGCAGCTGCCGCCCCGCCCCCGCCTGCCGGGGGCTGTGGCTCCTGCAGCTGCTGCTGTCGTACACGGCCCGCCAGCGCATCCGCTACAGCCGCCTCCGCCTCCTCCATCGAGTCGATGATGCCATTGGTGAGCACGCACAGAAGCGCAGGCCGCGCATCTGCGGGGGCAGGGAGGGGTACCAGGCGCAGCAGCGGAGGCGCTCGAAGGGCTGGCCCGGGGTAAGGCGGCCATCACGCGCACCATGTGCGCAGTGATGACAGTTGCCCTGATCAGACCCGCGATGCCCGCTGCCTCCCACGTGACAGCGGACATGTACGACATAGACCGCCGCATCCCTCCCTCCATCCCTGCCGCTTACCCTGTGCCCGTCAGGGATGGGGAGCTTCGAGCGCTGCGCGGACCGCACGCGCTGCCAGTAGCCCCTGCAGTTCGCGGCAGGGAGGGAACAGGTCAGGTCAGGGGTGGGCAGCGCCTGGCCCGTGGTTCGTTCCCGTTTCCTGGTTTCGTAGTCCGCTGGCTCACGCTTTGAACCGTCCGGGCTTAGATGTACGGTCAGGAAAACACAGCGACAAACGCGGAAGTGATCGTCGCTTCGTTGGGACACTTGCTGCGGGCATAGGCGCTTCGGGAAAAGTCCACGTGGATGTTTGTAGCCACCAAACATGGGGTTGGGTGTGTCCCGTTAGCGGCGGCCTACGTCCCGTACAAGTTTGCCGCACAAAGGACCAGTTGGCCACGCGTACGGCCATAACGCCGTGACAGCCGTACAAGCCCCCAGCCGCGCCAGCGCGGGCGCACAGCAGAGCAGTAGGCTGCCTCTGGCCGGCCTGGTGCGCGACCGCCACACTTCTGCAGAACAATCGCCAACTGTACGACGACGGACGTGACTTGCCTTGTTGACTGGATGATCTCACGCCGCAGCGCCTCTTTGGCCTGCTGCCACTGTTCGGACGTAGTGCAGCAGCACCGGCCGCACGCCTGCGGGGCGGATTGCACGCCGACAGCACAAGGCTGAAGCTAGGTGGTTGTACGGCAAAGCTTGCACGGCTTGCAGCAGTCGAGTCCTGCACATGCGCGTACGGCTGCGCGGGTGGTAGGGGTTGTCCGTAGCCCTTCTTTGCACCGCAAGGAGTTGCAGGAGTCTTTGTAGGAGTGAGCGCAGCGTGCAACAGCGGCATGGAGGTCGAGCGTGTGTCCGCAACTGCAATCAACACAACAGTACTTTGTTGCGTTTGAATTACAGGCACAATCAGCGGCCTGATGTGGGCGTCCGAGCTTGTGATGCGTCGCAGCGCACAAGCGTTGAGCGCATCAGCTCGGCGATGCAAACTGGCTGGATTGCCGCACTGTTGCGCGCTGCACATGTATGCTACAGCGCACCAAAGGCAGCGATGTCGGCCGTTCACTTTGGCTTTACTTGCAATCATGTGTAGAGGTGCAAGCCGAGCGCATGAAGCACAGCGTGATAGCTCCAGCCTGACAAGTCTTTTGTCCGCTGGCTGGCGAGCGCAACGCGGGGGGGTGTGGTGCCGCAAGCGCTGCTCTGCAGCAATGCAGCGGTAGTACCACGACCCCCACCACCTGCCATGTTGCTTGCTTGCACGCTGTCGCAGCAAAAACTCGACACGCGGCGCGCCGTGCAGCGCCACGCCGCGGGAGCCGACCCACATCGCCAAGTACGTAGTCATCGACCGCGCAGCGTGTCACACACCGAAAGCAGGGCCGCGCCTCCTGAACTCTCCCCAGCCCCCTCCGGGCCCGCCCCCACCCCCAAAACTTGAACATCAGCAGGTAACACACACCGACCGATCCGACACACACCGACCGATCCCATCCGATCCGATCCGATCCGACCAGCGGGCAGCTAATGGCTGCCATCATTTCGACGTACGATGTATATGATGTATTCGGCTCTTGCCAATGAAAATCTCATCAGACGTAAAGCCACAAAGATGGCGGGCCGCGGCGCCCTCTTGACCCGACGCCTCCGCCTCCGCCTCCGCGCCCCACCTGTCGGTCGCCTCTGAGCTGACCGTCTATCGCGCACGCCAGCGCGGCACACGCCGCCGCGATGAGCGCGTACGCCTGCCTGAAGCGCGGCACCATATCGACCGTGAAGTAGCACTCCAGGCTGGCGTCGCCGGCGACCTGCAGCGCGGCCGAGCCGTGCAGGTGTCAGACGTTCTTCTTGGCGTTGCATGTGAATACGATGATGCCAACTAGTGTGCAGATCCGCGCATCCCAAATGCAATGAATAGAGCCGTTGGCGCCCTCTGAGCGCACCAATGCATGCAGACTGAGCGCCACAGGCACACACAGTGGCCCATGCCCAGCCCGGCTTCACGGCCTCACGCCATCCCTGGTCGTGTACCCCGCGAAGCACCGAGCCCCCCAATCTCGAACCAGAAAACGCACGTAAGGCAGGGCAGTGCAGAAAAAGGCAGCACGTACACGCTTTGGCCCCGCCCAGAGGCTCTTCTCCCCCGCCCCCCCCCCAAAAAAAAAACAAAAGCACGCACGCGCAGCTTTTCTGCACCCTTAGGCCTGCCCCTCCCCCCCCTCCCACATGGGCGCACACGCACGTACACCAACGCACACACATACACGCACACACACACACACACACACACACCTGTGACCGCTCCTCCAGTACGCACTCCAGCGCAGCCACGCGCGTGAGGAGCACCTGCGTGCATGCTATAGCTCGGCCCCAAGCAGCTGCAGCCACGCGGCAACGCAGGGCAGGCGACAGGGGGCAGGCCTGAGCGAGACGAGCTGCACCCCCATCACATGTGCCCAAGAGAGACGCAGGCAGCCCCTTCACTGTGCTGCGTCCATTGCATGCCGAGTCCCGAGGCATGGAGAACGGCGATGGGCATTTTGGAGGCTTGCCAGCCCTTGATGTAGTCAGGTAGGCGCTACCCGTTGCCTTTCAAGCACTGGCTGTGCGTGGGAGCCAACGGGCAGCTGCCCAGCGGGCTATGACACGGGCCAACCGGCCATCAACACCAACACGGCCCGTCCGGCGCACACAGAGGCGACGCAGTGGCCAGTGGCGCCACAACACCGCCGGCGGCACGGTCCAGTCCATTTGAGACGTGTGTGCACGGTTGGTCCATGCAGAGGCGTGCGGGGCCACTCAGTGTGTGGCTTCAATAAATGCAAACGGTTGGGAAGATAATCCAGAGAGTGAACACTTTGGCATTGCATCTACGTACATGGGCTGGTAATGGCCCAAAACATCAAACACAATGGAATCTCGTGAACCACTGGCACCCTCTGGTGCGCGATAGGCTGTCATGATGTGTCATGTGCACTTTCAAACAGATTGCTATGCTCTGCAACGCTGTGGTGCTATGATAGGGTTTAAGGCGCTTTGTTGCGGTTGGTGCCAGCGCGCGCCGAGCGTGCGCGCACACAAGCGCGCTTCACCCTGTTTGCCTCTTTTCGGCTTTACATGCACACGACTGAAATGCCCAGGTCGATCAGAGCACGATGGTGGGAAGTGGCCGAGACCCTCACGCCATGACCCACCCACCCGCATGAAACGGTGTGCCGTGCAGCCACGGCGGCTCAACGCCCGCAGCTTCCAGGCACCGACGCGCGCGCGCAAGCAGCGGCCGCAGCGCCGCCACCGGCGGCGCGCGGCTAGAAGTTGCCGCCGGGGCCGCCGCCGCCACAGGGGTGGACGGCCCCTCTGGCCCTTTGCCGCCGCCGCAACACCAGCCACCACCGCCAGCGCCAGCCGCCGTCGCATCCTTGCCGCCGCCAGCCAGATGTCCAGCTGCCTTGGCGGCCACGGCCGCATGGCGCCTGGAAAATGCAGCAGCCACAAAGCGCGATGTGGCGGCGGGTGCGGCGCCTTGCCTGACGCGATCTGGCGGCGGCGCCCCCGGCGGCGGCGCCGGCGCCGTGATCTCGTGGAGCATGTCAAAGAAGGCGTCGTCGTCCAGGCTGGTGCTGTCCGTGAAGGCGAGCGACAGGGCGGAGCCGCGGTCCAGACGTGCCCTGCGCGTGTACGACACATGCGTGGCCGGTACGAATGCGTCGAGGGGCAGGCGCGTGAAGCGCCTCCAGGGGAGCAGGGTGCAGCGCAGCACGGCTGCAGCTAGGCGTGGCGGGCGGCTGTACTTCAACAGCCGCGGCAAACGGTATATAGACCATCCTTGGCCTTTACAAATCAACTAGATATCGAACAGCCTCACCCTAGTTCGCACAGGTGTGTATGGTAGTGATGGCCATAGCCAGCCGCACGGGATCAACGGACTAATGGGCTGATCGCTGCATCTACCGAATCCAAGTAATTCAGCAACGCAATTCACAATTCACAAATCACAGTTCTGTGAACATCCTTGTAAACGAACCCCCGCCCTCCCAAGGCCAGCTCGCTCGAGTTCCTTTGCCACCCCTCTGGCCAGTAGTCCGCGGCTTGCCTTAGGCGCTCCTCAAAGGGTGCCAAAGGAGGCGTGGCCGCACCAGCGCCAAAGGGCGCAGCGCCGCCGCCGGGCTGATGGCCTGTGCCACCCGTCATAACCTCAGGGTGAAGCGCAGTCCTCCGCGCCTGCTGCGTCGCTATCGGTTGGGCGTTGCTGGCGGCGTTGCGTTCGTTGCCGCTGCTGCTGGTGGCGCCGTTGACGCTGCCTAACGCCTCCCTCGGGCTGATGACGCTGGCACCGTCGCCGGGCTGTTCAGCTGCTCGATGCTGCGCGTCGCCCACCGAGCCCAACGGCGATGATGATGATGATGCGGCGGCGGCGGGCACACGTGCGGCTCCAAGCGCGAATGGTGGGCTAAGGGCGGGACTATGTTTCGTAGGGACAGAAGCGACTGTACGACTGCCGTACGGTGGTGCCGCGGGCGGCGGCGCTTGCGCTGGTGGCTGCGCAGGCTGGAACAGGCTGTTCGAAGGCGCCCCAGGCATTTGGGCGGGCTCGTACGACGTGGAGGGCCGTCCTCCCGGTTCCTCCATCTTAGGCCCCGTCGGCTCCGCCGCCGCCGCCGCCGGCGCTACGTCCGTCAGCGAGTCCCACTGCGGCGACAGCAGCGGCAAATGTTTCCCTGATGGGTGCGGCGAAGTGGCCTCGCCCAGGGCCTGCTCGAAGTACTGCTGCTCGGCGAGCTCGTCCTCGTACTGCACCAGCCTGTACGGCGCCTGCAGCTCCTCTTCTATGGCGTTGGCATGCGCGTACCCATGCTCGCCCTCCTCTTCGTGCACGGTGCACGGCGTCCGCCGGCGCCGCCGCCCCCATCGCGGCTGCTATCCGCGTGCGGCAAGGCTGTCGAGACAGCAGCAACAGTGTTGTTGCCGTCAATGTCGTACGCCAAGGCGTTGCCGCTGCTGCTTTTGTTTTTCATGCTGTCGGCCGTGCTCAGCCTGACGCGCAGCAGCGCAGCGCTCCTGTCCTCCGGCATGAAGGCGCGGCTGGCGTAGCGGCTGGTGGACTGACCGATGCCGCGGAGTGCCTGCATTACGGTGGTACAACATTACGGCATTACGTGGCGAAAACGGGTGACATGTACACCGAAACACCGGCTGCAAATTCCCGGGCGAAGCCAACCTATACTGTGTTGGTAAGAACCATTCACAGCAACGCAGATGAAAAGGCTGCCGGGACCACTGGAACACTGGAACACCCTCGTCGGTTGGTTGGTTGGTTGGTTGCGGGCAGCGGCTCCGTACCTGCGCCAGCTGGCCCCTCAGCTCGTCACCCGCCAGTGATGGCAGCACCAATACCGCCACTGTTGCGGTGACGGCGATGGCGATGGCGATGTCGACAGCCAGGTAGCCAATCACCTGCGGGCAGACCCATGGGTCGGTCGGCCGGCCAGGGAGCGAGGCCGAGTCGCGCTAGCAGCTGCCGAGCCGCCAGCGCAGCGTGCACAGCTTTCAGAAAGAGAAAGGTACACGCAGTACTCGTCGTGATGCACGCACAGGACTCGTCCTGATGCACCATCAAATGAAGCAACGCACATCAACCAACGCAATGCGCACGAAACAACGGAGCTCCTGGCTGGAAGTCGGGCGGAGCGGCAAAAGCTAGGGTAGCCCGGCCGGGCTGGTGAAGTAATAAGCACTGTCACCACCGGTGCGGCACGCAAGGCCAACGATTTACAGCCTTTGGCGAGCACCTGCAAGGCGCAGCAAGGAGGAGGTGCTACAGGCAGTAGGCCGGGCAAAAGGTGCAAGCGCAGGCAGACGCGCACAGGAGCACCAGCGCTGCAAACGGTATCTCCCGGCACGTTGAATAGATACGACGTGTACAAATGCATACCCCAGAAGCGGCTGAAGCGCGTGGGCCGTTAGTTTCCGGGAGGGTCACACGCATCAAGCAATCCCCCAGACGTGCTGCTTTGCCTGCAAGCATTGGCTGCAATACACCCACACGGCACATGCATGGTTGCAGGCACCGTGCGACGTGGCACACTTACGCTGCGCCACAGGATGCCCTGCTGCCGTACGGCCTGGCCGGAGATGATGGCGAGGCCGAACGCCAGGCAGGAGTTCATGCCCAGCACCCAGAGGTACGGCGGCTGGTGCCGACGCGGTTGACGGACAGCACCGCCAGCACCGCCACGGACAGGACGCATAGCAAGGCGGTGTGGCGCTCACCGCTGGTGGTTTTGCTGGTCAGCGACAGCTGCGGAAGCGCCATCCATGCAAGTAGGGCGTGCCATTAGGTTGCGCATGCACGCCACCGGGAGGTGCAACAGCGAGCGGCAGCGGAGAACGGTATGGCGGAGCGCACATGCGGAGCAGGCAGGAACCACGCAGGCGTGGGCTGGCGCCAACGCCTTCGCTTGCCTGGTGGTCCCAAGCCATCATGGGCTGGCGCCGTCTGCAATACTGCAGCGCTGTAGCGTCCCGTTGCATGCGTCCGGCCCAACGCCCACATCCACCCGTGCATCCCCATCCCGTGCCGTACCAGCACTTCGCGGTGCATTGATAGCCCCAGTTGCAGGCCGTGTTCCGCCTTTCACGTCCATCTTTTGGTCATTGCCCAACACACCAACGATAAACATGTTTTGCTTTCCATCTGGCTCATTGCTCCGGTCATTGCCCGGTACATCAACATGACCATGCACCTGCCATTGAACAATCAACACCCCCGCTCCCCTCCCTTCCCTCGCTCACCACGCCGCCGGCCAGCGCGCATCCCCACAGCATGGAGCAGCAGAACATGGCGCAGCCCAGCAGCTTGGTGCCCACGTGGTTGTCCTGGCTGACCAGGATGGCGCAGATCATGTAGAAGGCGGCCGCCAGGCACGAGTTTGGGAAGCGCATGCCGCTGGCCAGGGAGGGGAAAGGGGGCTGGTATGACGGCAGGAAGCGGCAGGGCGGCGATGGTGGCGGCATGACGCTCAAACGGTGCGCAGCAGGCGGGCGGTGTGCAGCCGCCACGTCTGTCATGGGAACAGACCTGGTGGTACTACTGCCGACAGCGTGCAGTTTTGTATGTAGCTCGTTAAAGCCGGCTGAAAAGGCGAACCCAAGAGGCGAACCGTGTACTAGTATCACCGACGCTATGATGATGATGGCGCCGCCTCTTGCCAGTCATCGCACAGTGGCAGCCGCCGGGCCCCTGCCTCACCGTACGAATACGAAAAGTGACACCACCAGCATGCCACACACCAGCTGTACGGCGCACTGGAATTGCGGCGACAGGACCGCCGTGCCCAGCCGTGTACGGCATATGCTGCCTGCCGCCGTAAGAGTGCGCTTCCTGCAAGGCGCCGCCGCGGCCTTTGACCCCGGTGTCGTCGTCGGCGGTGATGCTAATGCTGATGTAAAGGCCATGGTAGCTGGTGGCGGGGGCAGCGTGAGGTTGAACGGTGACCCACAAAAGCACCGCTCCGTGGCTCCGCCGCGCTGCGGAGCAGCTACAGCAGCAACCGCGCCTGCGGAGCCCGCCGCGGTGCTGCCGGCGCCCGCGGGCCTTGCTGCGGTTGCACCACCGTCGGCTGTAGCTGTAACGCTTTTGGCTGCAATGGCTCCGCTGTCGGCTGTAGCAGCGGCGCGATGGACTGCAGCCGCGTTCGGCCCTCCGCCGTGAACGACAACCTGCCTCAACGCCGCGGCGGCAGGTCGCTGAGCGTTCGGCGGCGCCTGGCCCTGCTGCTGCACGGCTGGCGGCAACGAGGTGGTGTCGCCGTCACCGTCACCGTGGCCGCCGGCTGCAGCTGTCATGTGGCCGCCGTCAACGGCTGCTGAGCAGCCGCGGCTCTTGCGCTTGCGCTCAGCTTCCCAACCGTACCAGGCCGACGTCGAAGCAGCCGGCGCGCGAACAACAGCCGTTGGGAATGTCCAAGGGCAAGCAAGGAGCGCCTGCTGCTGCAACCCCACTGCCGCCTGCGTGGCAAAGAATGTCACGCACTTGATACACGGGGACTGCAAGCTATTGCCGGCGGCTTTTCTTTCTTCTCATCATGTCGCAGCGGGGGTGGTGGGGTCTACCCATTTGTGTAACAGAGCCCGGACCAAGATGCAGGACCTTGAAGGCACTATTTTCCTGTAGGAGCTGCAGCAGTCCCTAAGCTGCGGCTTATCACCATGAATGCGGCCGACCCCCGGTTCAGTGGTGCAGGCGCAGAGCAGAGTGGTGGTCACCTTCAGCCCCAGTGTGCGTGTTGTTGCGTCAAGGGGAGAGAAAACCCAGGGGTGGCAACATTTTCACCGGCACCGGCGACGTCTGATGCCCTCGGTGACGGCCGCCCCCTCGGACAGGTGCGAACAACTGCTCCGGCGGTGAGACCACACACACATGGCTGACGCAGAACGCACGTCCACAATTGACGGCCCAGGTAAGAAGAGATCCCTAGGTTTTGCACCAAGCGTGCAAAGCGCCAGGCAACAACAGCCAGGTCAGTGCCCAGCAGTGCAGTGCAGCGCACAAGGCTGACCCACGGGTCGGACGGCCTGCGCAGCTGGAACAAAGCCGGCGGGCGTACCGTAGCAAGATACGCCCGCTCATCAACAAGTTAATCGGCAGCGCTGGCGAGCAGGCGCCGTTATGCTGAAAGGTCCAAGGCCTGTGCCCCGGCTCTACTGCCCCTGTCAATGTCTTCTGACGAGATGCGCTCAGCGCGTTGACTGGAGGTAGAACCTCCAACGCCCCCGCTGTGGCAGTGCGGGCCACATGGACCACGCCGCACGGCCACAGAGAGAGAGGCGCAGCCGCTCCCCCCCCCCCCGCGGCACGGCATCGCAATGACAGCGCGCCACGGCGGGCGGGCACAACGGGGCTGAAGGAAGGACCAATGCAGAGGCTGGCGCAGCGGCTGAGACACAACGTCAAGGCTTTCTTACGGGGCCGAGCGTGTTTTAGGTGACAGAGCAAGGCAGCCGAGAATCGCCGTCTGGATGAACGGTGCTTGCAATGCCCAGGTCCCAGCGTGAAGGTTCGAAATGTTAGCGCGCTACAGCGGAAGCGGGAGTCCCAGCTCCTTTGGTCGCAGCAGACGGGCGACACGACGCTAAGGTGCTGAGTGCAATGATAAGCCCCAGCTATATGAAGCTCACGGCGGGTGAAGGAGCTCGGCAGGATCAACGGTGCACTTTGGGTTACACGCACTGGGTCCAGAGGGAAGAGGCCGCGAGCCCGAAAAGCGACCCGGCAGGCAACCAGCCTAGTCGCCATACGAAATGGTACCGGCGCTAGTCGCCAGGAGTGGGCGTGTGAGTCACACTCGGCACGCCGCGACAGGCGCGCCAGACGGGCGCCCCCTTCGGTTACCACCACGGCTGCTCCGTTGGCACCAACGGCTACCTAGGCCCTGCTTCAAAGTGGGTCAGCGAGCAAGGGCGAGAGCGCCCCGAAGAACGCACAACGACGCAGTTGTGTAGGTCCACGCTGAGAAGCAACTACACGCCTACAGGCCTCACACGTAATCTCGCGGTTAGGCATGGACGCGCTCACCGCGCGCGCGCGGTTAGGCATGGACGCGGAGCGTTACAACGGCGGGTGGCGCGAACCTCACGATTACGCGCTGCAATGAGCCACACCAACATCATCAGCGCAGCAACGGATGACCTCGAGGGTGCATGCCGACATGTAAGGCACTCGCAGACAGCACGGCAGGGGGCACAGACGCTGGCGGGCGGGCGGGTGCATGTGGTTAGGCAGCAACGCACGATTGACACGCACGCATGCACCCAGCAGCAGGCGCGCAAAAGAGCTGCCCCCACGACTACAGGTGTATATGGGCCCCAAAGGGGCCTGCGGCCAGAAGGGGCGCAGCTCTCAGCTCGCACATGCACGCCATGTACTGACTGCGACTTTTACGGACTGACACGAAAACACACGCAAGGAGGCGCCAAGCCGTGGTCACAGCACATTGCACGCTGTCGATGGACGTGCCATCGGGTGCCAGTCACCTTTACGTCAGATTACATGTATTGGAAATAGCCTAACACATGGATTGTGATGTAATGGCCGGACAAATTGGCACCCTCTGGACGTGCAACCCGGACCGCCTCCTACGAGGCCTCGTGCCTCTGCGTGCTGCCGCTGCGCACACGGCGCAACCCGGCCGGACCGGAAAAGCAAACGCCCAGCTACAGTTACAGGTCAGCAGTACGGTCCCGACGGGATGGCGTGTGTGTGTGTGTGTGTGCGCCGGCGAACAAAAGGCATCAGTGAGGCGGCAACCGACCGGGCAGAGAGTGCACAACCGCTGGCTGGGTGCGCAGCGAGGCACGCAACGCCAGCTGGCTTCAAGGCCTGGCAACTTGCATATCACAGGGTCATCGTCAATCAACCTGTAGCTTGGTACATGGCACAGGGCGGACAGCGGCTGCCCAGGGCACTTCAAGTCACCAACCAACCTCAACAACGTCAAAGGAACAACATCAACAAAACACAGCTTCGAGGACTACTACTGGGTGCCTTGCCGGCGATGGTACAACTCGGCGCTTCATCCGGCGCTGCGTTGGGCCGCCTCTAACTCAACTCGGGGGCAGCGCTCAGGCGGTGAGAGGCGGTGGCCCCTGCTTGCGTCTTTCATTTCGGAACACCCGAAAACGCCAACAAGATGCATGGAACACGTGGCAACTGGAAACGAAACCCCGCGGTAGCCCCCCGACCCTGCGCGATTCACTCACTATGCATGATCTTCGCAAATCTTTTGGAACCCGTGCAAAAGAACCCGCTCACTCACAATGTTTGTGGCGCAAACTACAGCCAACGACAAGAGTCAGAAACCACATGCCTGATACGCATGAACACTGGTGGCTTCTGCAATCGTACGTGCGTCCACAAGCGCAGGCATGGTCATGTTGCAGGGAACCAAGTGAGTGACGTGCGTGGGCACGCAGCGAACCTCAGCGGCCGTACTAGCACGTGCACAGTATGCATTCGAACCGGCATCCGACCAAAGTGCCGAGGGTGTCGACGGCTGCAGCGACCATGTCTCTATAGGTGCAAAGGGCCATCACCGATACAACCGATTGCTCGTAAAGCAAACGAGGATTATCACCCTCTGCGCACAGTGCCCGGCATCCCAGCAGCTGCGGCAAAGACCTACGCAGTGCGACAAAAGCTACCTACCTAGCCCCGTCGTAGAGGCAAGCAGAGCGCCCAGCAACCGCCCTGCAACCGTTGCGTTGCTGCAACGCGGGCAGTCCTTCTCCCCTGCGGACGCTCCCAACCTGCATCGATGCCCCTCCTACAAAGGTCCACAGCAGCCCCCATCCATTCCATCATCACCTCCTACACACTACGCTAGCAGTGAGCGCTAGGAGCGGCTCGACCCACCTTTGCGGCGGCGGCCCCCTCCCTGCAGCGCACAGTGCAGCAGTAGCATAGCGCCATTTCCGGACTGCTGCCACGCCGCGGGACGAACGGACTGGACCCGGCCGGGGGCCATATGCCGCTTCCATGCAGCCGCATCGACCTCGCTGCGCGGCCACACGTACAGCGCGTCGCAGCCATGCTGCGTCAACCGCGGTGCATACAATAATGCGCACGAGGCGAAAGGCGCGCAGCCCGCGCGGTGCGGTGCGGCGGTCAAGGCGGACACAAACAGATGGTGCCGGTGGTTGCCATCATTGGATCATTTTTGCTGAATCAGCCTATTTGCAAATCATCTGGTGTCAACTCAAGCCAAAGGTGACGAGCACCCTCCGACGCAACCGTCCTTATGCACGTTCACGACAAAGGGCACCAAGCCCGCCGCTTGTGACGGCTCGTCTAGAGACACACCAGGTCAGCAGCGCTTGGCAGGGAGTACACAGCGTGCTTCGCCGCAGCTGCTGCAGCAGCCTGGCTCTGATCTGGCCACGGGCGGATCGTCCATGTGGGTCACCAGCGCGGCCGCCGCACGCGACGGGGATGCCGTACACCGCACAACATGTACGCGCCAGCCGCACGGTACTCCCACGCCTCCGCCGCGGAAGCAGCACAAGGGAGTCTGTCCATCAGGCGTAACGTCACCCCCGGCCGCCGCACGCGCCACGCAACCTCTTTCAGGCAGCAGCAAAGCAGCAGGCCATCCCGTCGCCATGCGCGGCCGCCCTACTCTGTTAGGGACCGTGGGCGCGCGCAGCGGTTTTGGGTTTGAAAAACAACGTACGGCACTGCGCCGCCTAAGCCGAAGGGACACAGCCCACTGTGCCTATCGCTTCCAGCAGATCCCGCCGAGGCTGCGAACTCCGGTCACCAGAAAAACGTCACAGGCCGCAATTCAAGCAGCTATCATAGCCTGGCCACCTAGGCCGGTGTCAAAGGCGCCAGCCCGCATGGGCACGGTACAACAACAAGGAAAGCACAGCCAACACTGTTTGAACAACGCAGGCCCCGCAAACGAAGGGTGTCCACGCACAGCCTGGCCTGGATGGCCCCTCTGGAAAGGCAGGAGTGCGGCAACGGGCAAGCGCGCTGGGCCGAGGAATGCGGCATGTGCACGTGAACGGTGTTGGGAGCCACACTGGGCTGTAGCAACTAGGCAATCGAACAGTCTTCTCAATCATCTTGGACGCACAGGGCCAAGCGAAGAGCGAGCCTCAAACAGGAACAGATCAATATGTGTGTGTGTGTGTTGGTGTTTGTGCTATACGGCGGGGGTTAGGGCCGCGCCCGCGGCTACCGTACTGGGCTTGGCGCAGGGGGCGTTCAACATAAAGATCAATCGCACACTGCGCACCAAAGAGCACGTCAATCACCACATCTTCGGGCCGGGCACCAAAGCATCGCCTTCAGGGATTTCATGCGCGGCGCCAAAGCCAACACGCAGTGGCGTCCATCGATGAAGTCCTGGATTCATGTCCTAAACCTAATCCAGACCTATCTATCTGGCTGGCTGCAAAAACGGGTATAGCTTCTACATGGCTTGTGGGGCCGGCCTACGACTGCAATGCCGGTTTTCTCTCCTTGGCAAAAGCGGGCTCAAACAATCAACCCAAGCGTCTGAATCCACACGCAAATCACATCAGAAAAAACAGGCCCTCCCTTGCATCGTCAGGCACTGTGGGCAGGCGGTGCACTGCCCCCTGCCGGCGCATGGTGCTGCAGTGGTCATGGGGGCCTCGAGCCGTACGGCATCAAGGAGGGTATCCGGGCAGGGTGAAAGCCCAATGGGGCTGTGCTGCGGCAGCACGTTGTTCGGGTGGAGCTCTGAGCCCAGTGGCGTTGCCCAGGTAGCCAAGCGGCATGCGGCATGCGCAGGAGAAGGCGCGGCCGTGCTGCGCAGAGAGCGGTGCCGTATTCGGGAGCCCTGCCACACACGTGCGACTGTGCACGACGCCCGCCCCCCCGCCCTGAGGGCGCACAGAGCTGCGCTGCGCTTGCTGCGTCGCCGCTCCACGCCACGCTACTGCCCGCTTTCAGCTCCACCGCGTGTATCTTGCGCTACGTGGCGCTGCGCCTTGGCTTGCTACTGCCCGCCGTACAGGAAGGGGAAGAGCAGCCTGCGCAGGCCGCTGTGCTTCTCCTCCGAGTAGTATCCAGTGACGCCCCACCACTGGGTGCGCGGGTCGTGGTTGGCGGGCGGCTTGAACCACTCCATGCCGCCGCCGGCTCGCGGCAGCACACACGCACGCTCGTGCATCGCCTGCGTCGCAGGCCAGCAGTGCAGGTACACATGGCGCTGCTGCCGCGCACAGGCTGGAAGACACCAAATGCACATGTGTGCGCGCGAACATGCACGCGTTGCGCCCTGCAAAAGGGCGCAGAGGGCGTGAGCAGTGACGGGCCTGGCACAGGATGACAGTGACGGACAGCGCGTGCGCGCATCGTGCCAGACCGTAGCAGCGATGCTTGCAAGAGCCCAGCGGGTGCCAGCTACCTTTGGCTTTACATCTATGAACGAACGAATCATGGTAACAGCCTGATGCAATAAACACAACGGAATGACGGCAACACTGGGCACCCTCTGTGCGCAGACCCAGGCTGCTGCGTGCGCAGGGCCGCTCACCTGCCAAACGTACGGCCCGCGCACGTGCGGCAGGTCGTAGACCGTACTCGTCTGCGACATGGGCGTGGCGGCTCCAGGGGAGCAGCCCCAAGGGCCATGCAAGGCGGCGGAGCCGGGGATGGCCATGGCGGCACGCGCGGTGGGGGACCCCACCAGGGCCACGAATGATGGGACCTCGTACACGTAGCGCGGCCGTCCGGTCAGCCCAGGCCGACGGCACAGCCGACGCCGCCCAGTCGTCGTCCAGCGGACAAGCTGTAGCTGCGCGCAAGCGGCGCCGGCAGTACGTGGTACGGCCGGCGGCAACAAGCAGCGGTCTGCTGCACGGCTCGGCGCCCGGCTGTCAGCGCCGGCGAGCGACACCGGCGCCGCTGGCACTGCCGTGCACGTGGGAACAGGAGCTCGGCCTTGCAGTGCAGGCTGCCCCTCCGCCGGCGATTTCGGCGGGCCAGGCGGCTTGCGGTCCAGTTAGGGT